>VZTU01002292.1:151632-214279 GCA_013400835.1 Zapornia atra | reverse complement strand
CAGTGAGGGTGACAGAGCCCTGGGACAGGCTGCCCAGGGGGGTGGTGGAGTCTCCTTCTCTGGAGATATTCAAGCCCCATCTGGACGCCTCCCTGTGCAATATGAGCTAGGGAGCTGCTTTGGCAGGGGGGTTGGACCCCATGATCTCTCGAGGTCCCTTCCAACCCCTACCATGCTGTGATTCTGTGAAAAACCACCTTTGCTGACTGATTCAGCTCCCAGCAGTTCTCAGCTCTTTGAAGGCACTACTCACTAATACCAAATCAGATAAATTCTGCATGGAAATAGCAAAAATTTCAACAAGTTCAGACACCTGTATTCCAGGCAGGACCTCAAACCTACTGTTTCTGTTAAGTCTGATGTCACTAGAAGTCTACCATCAGCCAGGAGGAAGTGGAGGATCCAAGGACACGGGAAAAGGCTGACAACTAAACTTCCAGTTAAATAATTTAGAAAAAAGAGGTTACTCACAAGCTGGCAGAGACTTTACCCTAATTAGCAATGCTATTTCAATTAGTTGAAAGTTACAATATGCAACAAGGAAAAGCAACACGAAAAATTAACTCTTAGAAGAACATGGAAATCAATCATCTTTCACTTTGCTCCCACAGCTCAGATTGCTGCTGCACAAATGGAAGAGAGCTGGCAAGAATGCAAGAAAGCTGGCAAATACTCTCAGCTTCAAATTAGTTTCAGGATGTCCTTTGTCCCAGGGGAAGGGACTGAACAGCACTAAATTCTATTTATAGCAGAAGTGCATTTTCCCCCCTATACAGTTCTTGCACTGTTTCTTGGTCATCAAAGTGGATATATACAGATCTATCAAGTCACATATGATATTAAAACTACTCCAAGTACCTTAAGGTCTTGCCTGGTTGCCAGCAGCTCGGACTCTTTCCCATAAAGGTCCAGCTGCAGCTTCTCCATGTTTTCCTTATGTTTTTCATGGGTCTTCTGTAAGTCAGCTAGCTTGACTTTCTCTGCTTTAAGGTCCTGTGCTGACAAAATAGACTGCTGTTGCAGTTTATTCTCCAGTTCTGCCTGAAACATAAGCATAGGGAGTTTCAATTAAAGTTACAGAGAGTAAAGTAAGCTTAACCATTTAAATAAACTGCTTTCCTACTGCAAAGACACATATGACACAGCAGTTCAGTAACCCAATGTTTATGTTTTTACAGTAATACTTTGTAATTAATTTAACAACAAAACTTAATTCATGTCAAAAAAATAAGAGAAACTCATTAAGACCAAACATGAAAAATCTAAATAATGTTTCTAAGTCCTAAAGTTTCCACAGACTGACTAAAGCACAAATGATTGTGTAGCATAGGGCAGCCAAAGCTGGAGCCCCATTTAACAGTCCATGGCACACAGCACAACATTCCCTGATGTTGTAAGACATTTGAACCCTGTCCGGTGCGGTTTATGGGTTTCACCCTGTCACTGCGATAAATTCTCTTGGTATAAGAAGAGAAGACTTGATTTAAAACTGCCATGGACTTTCCAAAACACAGCAGAGTTTGTCTAAACTATTCTCAGAAAAATCTACTGCTTTACAGGAAAATGGCAGCTCTTGCCTCATAGCAAGCTCCTGAAGCAAAATAAACACATTCAACCCAGCCATTATTATCACTTTACTGAAACTCATTTCCTACAGAATCCCTTTTTCAGCATTAGTTCTTTTACTTTATTGTCATTGTTGATGTTCCAACTTCCAGCAGCATCTGAAGACCTTGTTCCCACATCCTGACCTTACCATTTCCAACAACACCACAGCAAACAGCTGTTTATCACAAAGACATTGACATAAATTTATATTAATGCTCTTAAAAGAAGAGGCCACTCTTACCTTTTCTAAAAGAGACGTTTTTAATTCAGCTTGCAGTGTCTCACTATGTTTTTTCTTCTGCTCAAAAGATTCCTTTAACTCTCTCAGCTTTCCCTGGAGATGTTGCTCACTCTTTTCTTTCTCTTTCAGGAGACCCTGAGTTTCCAGTACTTGTGCTCGTGCTGAATCAAGTTCTATCGACAACTGCTTAGAAATCTATATTCAAAAATATTAAATAACTGTATATAATTTTAATTTAAATCACCATTTGTACATCATTTTGTGAAACTGCCTTTTGAACCATGTGGATGATAAATTACATAGTTCAAAAAGCAAAAAGACACTTTCACACATGAAAAACTGGTCAAAGATCTTTAAAGCTGAAGATACAGCCTCAGGAAAACAGCTCCCAAAAGACTGCTAGAAGCTAGGGGGAATCCCTTCATTACTGTGTCCAGTTCTGGGCTCCTCACCATAAGAAGGACATTGAGGTCCTCGAGCGAGTCCAGAGAAGGGCAACCAGGCTGGTGAAGGGGCTGGAGGGCAAATCCTATGAGGAGTGGCTCAGGGAGCTGGGGATGTTTAGCCTGGAGAAGAGGAGGCTGAGGGGAGACCTTATCACCACCTACAACTACCTGAAGGGAGGTTGTAGAGAGGTGGGCGATGGTCTCTTCAGCCAGGTGACAGGAGACAGGACAAGGGGAAATGGCACTAAGCTGTGCCAGGGCAGGTTCAGATTAGATGTTAGGAAAAAATTTTTCCCTGAAAGGGTTGTCAGGGTCTGGAACAGGCTGCCCAGGGAGGGGGTTGAGTCACCTTCCCTGGATGTATTTAAAAAAAGGGTAGATGAGGTATTTAGAGATACAGTTTAGCTTAGGACGGGAATGGTTGGACTCAATGATCTTAAAGGTCTTTTCTAAACTTTTGATTCTGTGATTCTCTGTAGGAATCTGAAAGGCTTGCCCTGTTCTACTTTCTACTAGGCACCTGCTATTTTCCTCTGCCAGAGAGCAGATACCAAGCTACACCTTTCTTGTGGTCCAGCCTGCCCACCCTTCTGTTTTTATAAAGAGCGGTGGCTTATTTGCAGTTTCCAAGTACAAAACTGTTACTTCTTGCCTACAGAACCAGACCATCCCACAGCACCATGGCTGCTACCTTCTGCTTCAGGGCTAGGTGGTTCAACACTGCCAAGCAGATTCAAATTTTAAGAGCTACCATTAAGACACTAAGATCATCTGTTTTTCCCAATTTCCCACCCCTAGAGCAACTGCAGTATCCTTTCACCATTCAAAATTAAGAGCAGGCAGTTTGGGCTCTTCTACTGCCAACTCTAGCAGATACCAAACTTATCCTCCTGCACTTGCCACAGAGCAACCACAGTGCTTCTGCTGAATGAGAGACAGGAGAGTAACAGCAGTAGTCACAGAGCCATTGCCATCATTCCTGAACACCCATGAACCCTCTCTCAGGAAGAAAGAGTCCATCAAACTGTGTCCACTGATCATATCTTTTCTAACTCCTTTAGGGAACAGGTGACAGCTTGGGTAAAGAAATCCATGAAAGTGGATTTGGCCTTCAGGCTGTCAGCTGGACAGTGTGATTTTGGAGTCTGAACTCCCATCTTTAAAAACGCATTTTGGTCCTTAGGCAGTCACAGGCAATTACACAAGTTTGGAAAAGTAACTCAATCCTTCAAGGATATCTGAAAATGTCCTGTCAATCACACAGAGAGCAGACTGATAAGACCCATGAGTAAAACTGATCTAAGGATATGAGATAACTAATTTTATTGTTCACAGACCATTGCTATGAAAAAAAGAGAAAAAAAAATGGAGAGGAGGATATGGTAAAACAAATGTTTCACAAAGGGAAAAATCCCCATAAGGGATAGGGGGCACAGAAAGGCAGAAGCAATACCTGTATTTTAAAACTTCATACTAACATCTTGAAATTTTTAGTATCACCTTATTTCAGTGCCCTGGGCAGGTTACAATATGAGACCTGCAACATCTTTATCTCTCATCAGTCGCAGTGTATCAGACTGAAAAATCATCTTTTAAACATTTATCATTGTTGTTTTCTAGATTTTTGAAACTAAAGTGGACAGCTTACCCCATCTTTTTTTTCCAGTGAGTTTTTCAATTCATTCCTCTCCTTAGTTACAGTCTCAGTTTGTATCTGGAGCTGGTGTTTCACTTCTTGGTAAGATTTTTCCTAGAAAACAGAAGAGAAACAAATACTTCTGTGAGCTTCTAAGACCAGGCACCAGGTATTTTTGCAGGATCTACAAAGGCTTGAAAAATGCTGCTTTCCTTTTTCCTTCTCAGCTGCAGACATATTTTCAGCTAAAACTTTCTCAGAACTTTAACAGTGGAAAATCTAAGCTGAACACAGCTGCTACCAAATGCAGTAAATACAGCCACGTGCCGAAGAGTTTTTCGGATTACGGTCTCCCTGTTTGAAGCTGCTGTTGGCACCCCTTCTCCTTCTTGTAGGCAGCCATAGGCCCATCACTCTCCTCAGGATCCAAAATTTCTTGATGCTCTAAAACTCACAAGCAAGTACATTTGCAGGATTTGTATGCAAATACAACTACATTTTAAACCCAAATACTAGGCACTCAAAGTCAGTGGCAAGCCTCCAAATTACTACAGAATTAGATGCAGAATCCTATCTTTAAGTTGGGGAGAAAATCCTTCAGCTTTCTAGGAGAAACAATATTTAAACAGCAGTAGCTAAGTAAAGCAAACAAAAAGGCTTATCTTAAAAAGGTGAAAGAGTAAAGGAAAAAATGCTATTTTTAACTAGGAGCAGATTTTTTTTTTTAGATCAGAGTAAAAGCAGCTATGAACGGGTTCTGGGAAATGGTGATATGTAAGATGAGAAGGGACTGAGAAAAATAGCCCTACCATGTCTGGGATCAGAACAACTGTGTAAGAAAATTTATAAAACATGTATTGATATAGCACTCATTCACATTACCAAAAAAGCAACAGAGGGAAGGAAAAAAAGATATACTTTATGGCTATCAAGAGTTTACTCTCGTTACTGTAAGAGGTTGCTCTGTCAGACACAAGCACTTGTTGCTGTACCACCACTTGGGAGACACTGCTCAGAACTTCAAATAGTTCTAGCACTCTGATAATACCTTGAGGTAGATATTCCCAAACGACAAGATGCTGTAACTCTGCCTGCAGTACACAGACTGCCAGTGTGCCCACATAACTGCACAGGAAGGTTCCCTGTAGAAGACTCCAGAACGGAAACTAACAGGGCCTCATAAAACCTTCTTCAGTACAGTGACACTTTAACAAAGGGTTTAAAACTGCATTTTGTTATATAAGGCTGATGTTGGGTTATATTTTTTTTAAGAGGAATTTCCCCATCAAATTGTTTCACTTGTCTCCAGTTGGATTTCTTCCCCTATTAAAAGGCGTATAGCAAGGAAAAAGGAATCCTGCTGTGTGCTATGGCTGACGTTTAGCAGTACAAACACCCAAACAAAGGATTCTAAGGTAGGACACATGTATGAACAACTAAAATCACAATTTGTTTTCCCTTAAGGCAATTAATACCCATGCATTATCACTGTATGTATGCTCATTTCAGAGAAGATAATTTCATCAGACTGTAAATACACCAATCTCTAATGAAAGAAACTGCTAACCATTTCTGCCACAGCTGCTTTTCCTTTTTGTATTTCTTTTTCCAGTTCCTCCTTTTTTTTTTTGAAGGATTCAGAACTTTTTGAGAGTTTGTCTTTGGTAGCTGTAAGGTCCTTCAAGAGAGTATCCTTCTCTAATTTCACTTGCTGCAGCTCTGACATCGTTGCTTGCATTTTACAATCTAATTCCTTGAGTTGTTTACATGTATCTTGATTTGATTTCTCAAGGTTTTGCTTGAGGCTGTCCTTCTCCTCCTCCTGCTTTGAAATTTGCTGCTTTGCTTGTTCAAGGGCCTCAGATTTCTTCTGTAAATCCAATTTAGCACTAGACATGCTGCAAATACAAAAAGAAAAACAAAGTGGGTGGGTTTGTTTTTTTTTAATTCTTCACAGGTTCTTTTGTAACATTAAACATCTCTATTCTTTAATATATTAACTGTAGAACTACTTCAAAGCATAACTTTTTCATCTAGACCACAGGCAATTTGTCTCTTCAATGAAGACATACCAGCAATTCTAAATATTACTTCGAGATGGACTTTTCTTCCTTAAATATTATGAATAGATACTATCTCTTTGCTACTTATTCATAAATGGCAAACTAGTCTCTGAAAGTTACAGACCTGTAAGTCTTTAAAGATGGACCTCAGTACATCAAACTCTTTAGATATTTAGCTGACAGCACAGTGAATAAACTGAAGGAGTGTGCTGAATCACAGCAGCCAGTGACTCGCCTGAGACAACGTGGCAGCTGGAGTCCGCACAGCACACAGAGTGAAAGAAAACAGGGGGGATATAACTCTGTTCCCGTAGCGGAGGGAACACATCGCTTCTATCTATGATTTCAAGAAATCACAGGAGGGAAGAACAGAATTTCAACTCCAATCCAAGCCCTTCTAGTTTTGTATCTGACTCTGAAAAGTGCTGTAACACCAGAAATGCGTACGCTTCTCTTGCTGCTTCAAGTTGTTTACTCAGGTCGGCTGTTCGGAGGTCTAACTCTGTAGATTGCTGCCGCTGCTGCTGCAGCTCCTGAAGGACTTGTTCTTTGCTGGCTTTAGCATCGACAATGTCAGATTCAAGTTTCTGAGAGAGAAGAATAAAAGAGTTAAGAGTAACCAGAACACAACCAACAAAATAAAAACAGGAATAAAAAGCAGAAGTCACCTAGTCTGAGTAGCCCTTGCTGTAAAAAGTCTTCAATGTAGAAAGTCCCAATTCTCTCACACCATCTACCTATTTCATTCGTTTCTTATTCATCTTTCATTATTTAGTTCCTGCAAATCTCTTGCTCAGCCAGAAGTGAACTATTTTAGTAAAACATTCTGAAATCATCTTTAAATTAAATGCCAAGCAGACATTTTACTGCAAAGTAATAGATAAAATACATAAATCATAAAGAGCCTATCCAAAACACCTATACATTCAGGAGGGAATTCAACTTTTTAAAAGAGCAGAGACTGGCAGGACAAGGGGGAGTGGATTAAAACTAAAGGAAGGAAGGTTTAGATTAGATATTAGGGGGAAGTTTTTTACAGAAAGAGTGGTGAGGTGCTGGAACAGGCTGCCCAGAGAAGTAGTGGATGCCCCGTCCCTGGAGGCGTTCAAGGCCAGGTTGGATGGGGCCCTGGGCAACCTTGTGTAGATCCAGGCCGGGAGGTTGGTGGCCCTGCCAGTGGCAGGGGGGGTGGAGCTCTATGATCCTTGGGGTCCCTTCCAACCCAGACCATTCTATGATTCTATGATAAAAGGCCACACAAAGCACTCAGCTTGGGGGCCAGGTTCTCAGCCATCACCGAGTAGGTTCAGCATTTTCAAATGACCGCTGGTTTACATATCCCAAGAACTCTGTGATTCTTTATAACAAACCAGAGATACAAAGATACAGCTGTAAATAAACCCTACTCTTAGTTGGGAGAGGTTTTTCTTGGTTTGTTTTTAGAAGGTACTTGTTCACTTCCAGGTAGGAGTCTTCAGCAGATAGCCACTGCTTAGACTCTTCCACACACTGGTTGTTTTACAGGCACTTCTGCTTTCACACAGCAGCCATAAAACAAAGTGGTCAAGTTTCTCTGAGAAAATTCCTGAGGGCTTTTTGGTTTGTTGGGTTTTTTGGATGATTTTTTTTAATACTATGAGTTCAACTGGAATAATCCCAAAGAACGGTGATGACATCAAGATTTTACACAGCACTGCATTCCTGTTGACAGCATCAACAACTCTGCTCAGTTTCACACTCCAGCTACCAGGAACCTCGTAAAACCTTGTGCAAGCAAGCACTGTATTCCTCCCAAGCATTTGTGTCTGTTGGCTACTTGTAAAATTTTAGCAAAAGGATGAAAAGTAAGAACACAAATGAAAGTAGGCAGAAAGAAAGCAGTGTGCAAAAGGAGAGCAAGATGGAAGCACAAAATAACTAAGCTAATAATGCAAATGCATGACTGCTTTATTTTTAAATAGCATTGGATTTAAAATTTCACATGACAAAACCAACCTTCCTTCTCTTCTATAGAGCAGACACCTTGGAAGAACATCCCACTCAGACCCAAGCTAAAAGACTGCTAATCTCCCTCAAAACACTGCAAAAGCAACTCCGCATTGCTACAAATATCCCTGTATCATATGGTTTTATGTAGCATGAATTCTGACCACTAAGAACGCTTAGCAAATATTGAACAAAGGTTAAAGCCCAGATTTAAAGGCTTTGAAGCATCAGGATTATTTCACATCCTTAACTGAAAATATCAGTATCTCAAAACACCAAATGGTTCTGCAAACCTTCTGCCAATATTACGCGTACCTTAAGAGAAAAAGTGATGCTAGAGATGGAATGCACTGCCAGACAGGCAGTGTTAACTTAGACTAACCAATGTAACAGGTATTCCCCACTACCACTTGTAAAACCTTTAAAGGTTGACCTCAAAGACTCTAATTTTGTGAATTCCTGTTGCCTCTCGTAACAGCTTCCAGGTAGCGCAGAGGTTGGTACAAGGCCACAGGCAGAAAAATGACAGCAGAGTGGCAATGCCCTAAGCCTATATTCTTAGTGTGATATGTTAGCATGGAAGATTAGGAAAAGAGCTTTAAAGGGTGGATCAGGAGACACCAGAGAAAAATAAAAACCTACAGAAGTGGTATTGGTATAATCCTTCCCCCATAATTTGAGCGCAGCTTTTGGCACATACTACCAAGCGTCAGAGTACATCAGTTTCTGTAAGCTCAGATACTGTGTTCAATACAAACCTTAAGCTGTCCCTCTAGCTCTTCTGTTTTCTGTTCCAAATGAAGACGTTTCTCTTTGTTCTCTTTAAGATTGGCTTCCAGCTGAGTGCAGTATTCCTGCTTGTCATTCAGCTTAGCTGTAACCTGATCCAACTGAACGCTGACCTTGTTTAACTCCTGAGGTAAAATAAAAACACGAAGGTTTTTATTTTTAAGTAACTTCCAGAAATTACTCACATCACATATGCTTCAAATGATCTAACATGTTCAAATTAAAAAGGAAAATGAGAGTTTTTTTTTTACTCTGAAGGACAAGAAATCAAGAGGGGAAACACAAACAGATCCACAAATTCTCTCTGTTAAACTCATGACATTTCTATTAAAGCCTCAATATTCCTCTCAAACTTTACGGGTTGTGGGCTAAATCTTAACAAAGGTGTTTTCAGTTACTAATGGGAGAGGAATTGCAGGTAATAAATGTGCCAGATCCTGCAATTACAACAGTAACTAGAAACACTACAAAACCTTGGAGAAAAATTTTCCTGTCTTCATGAAATCCAGCACCACCAAAGAGGAAAGACAAAAACCATGGAAACACAGACGACACACCAAAGAGTACCTCAAACCATTTGGTTCAATGCAAAACAACGTAAGTTCCACAAAAGACACGAATACATTCACCTAGTAGCCACTATGATGGCAGCTACATCAAAGCTCGTTGCTCTCCAACCAAGCTGATTTTATTATTAATTATTTAATAAGTTGCAAAAAGAAGTCTTCTGTTTATAGCAATTAAATACATTCCCACCCTAAAAAAAGGGTGTTATGCTAGGATCTGCTGGATGTTTCCATGAAGACCACTGCAGCATTGATTGATTCTAACAGCACAAATACTTGATTCCACAGCTGGAGGAAAGCTTCACTAGGCTGAACACACACTAAAACGTGCCATTTTAGCAACAGTCTTCAGGGGGGTTTTGTGTCCATTGGCACACAGATAAATATTTCTGAATACAGGTATCTGATTATGAGTTTATCCAAACCTTCAATAAGAGTTAAGTTTTCACCTATACACAGTGCACCCTACAACCTTTTCCTCATATCACACAGGTGAGAATGGAGTTATACTCCAATAGGACAGCTTGGATTCTGAGCCATAATCCTACAGCAAGGAGCAGACTCCTAAGTAAATGACAGAATGTTAGGGGTTGGAAGGAACATCAAAAGATCCTTTAGTCCAACCCTTTACATTGCAAAATGTATCTGGCCCAGACTGCAACAAAAAGAACTGAATACATATCACGTGGTTAAAAATATCCTAAATTATGATTTCCAAATGCATATTCACATGCATGGTTAGTTTGTAAACAGACTATTCTTAGGTTTTGTAGTAGTTTTTTTTAGGTAACGTAGAAACTCCGTGTTTGTATGTTGCTTATAACCTGTTGCTTATCTTGCAGTGCATGCTGGGCAGTGTCCAGATGATTCTGAAGATCAGCTCTCTGAGCAGCTTTTGATGCTTCTGCTGAAAGCAGCAATTCAGTCTTCGCTTTTACCTGAAAAACAAGTTGCATTTCACTAAAACAGCTATTTTACCAAAGCTCATTTTAACTTTTTTATACTTATCGATAAGTTCAATTGTAAAATCATTAGTTTTCATGTGCTAGTGTATAAAAGAAAAAAAAAAAAGGAAGATTTTTGAGATTTAGAAAAATAACAGCATTTTAAGCCACAGTTAGTTCTTACTTTGAACTAAAGAGAGACAAAGAAAAAAAACCCACTCATCTACTCTAGGAAAATATTTTCACTTACTACCAAGTAACAATGGGGAAGACTTAGTGCATCCACACCCGTGTATACCTTGATAACCTCAGTCTAAACACACATTTAAAGGGCTCCAAAATGTTTAAAAGCAAAACAAATAAACAACAAAAATGTGCTTCCACACAGCACGCTCCCTTCCTTCCAAAAAACCCAGCAAACAGAATTTAGAAGGTGCCTATGAATGGTGTTGGTGCACAGAGGCAATATTCCGGGTCAGCAGCTACGGTGGTTTACTGGTTTTCTCCATAAGAGAAATGATACTTCTCTGAAGACTGCAAGGAAGATCACATTGCCTTAAAAAGCAGCCACAACTGTCCAGAGATTATTCAGTTCCGGCTCTGATGTCCTAGTGAAAAAACAGCTCAGATCATGCAGCAAATCCCAGTGAAAACATCATAAAGCTACATCAGACAAAGTTCCTAGACCTGTTTGGAAACTGAGCAATACTAATTCAGAAGATATTATTGTGTATTAATCCAAGAACAACAGCACTAGCTGCTTCAAGCATACCAATGCAAGATCAAGTATTATTTATTCTTTGGAACAGCTGAACATAATTAGCAGTTCTTAGTTTAAGGAGTACTTAATAATAGAGTCCATGCCGAGTCCAGACTGAGGATTTTCCTTGTTTAATAAATTAAATCAACAACAAGGTGGCCCACAGGGTTTGGTTTTGTTTTTCACAAAAGTCACCAGCACAGGAAATTTCCAGGCACAAGATCTTAGTGACTTGACAGACTTTCACTCCATTGCAGAGGATCTGGGACTGGTAAGAGCAGCCATTTGGAAGGCTCATCATTACGAATACAGGAGCTACCAGAGGACAGATTTTCCCAACTCAGTTGTGAACTCTGGGGGTTTTACAATTTAAAAAAATAATCAAACAGCAAAATCTAGATAAAAATAACAACAAGAAAACCCAACATTTGCCATCTATTCCTGTTCTGAATCCACTTACACTTTCCTCAGTTTTATCTACCTCGTTCTACTTTATTTGTCTGCTAGTAGAAACATGCAATTGTTCCCAATTTGTTTTTTACATTCTCTGTTCTGAATGCAGAAATCACAAGCAGGATTTATCATCAACAGACAGTACAGAGTTCCATTACCTGGACATCAAGTTGTGAAACTTTCTCTTTACTTTCATTTAGCTGGCTGGTTAGTTCAGTGATGTTTGCTTCCAGGGAAAGCACGCGGTCTTGTGCAGCTCTTAGATGTGCCTTTTGCTCCTGTACTTGCTCGTGCAAATTCTCTTGGGCTTGTTTATGACTTTCTGATTGATTCTTCAGCTTCTCTGTCAGCTGAGTTACCTGCAGTGAAAACAAGTGAGGAAATGAGAAGAGAAGGCTGGAACAGCGTGTCCAAAGAAGTCATCAATCTTTTGAATTTTAGCTTGTCCTGACTTTGGAGACTCGACAATGTATCACACTTCTTTTTCTGAACTATTACAGTACAGCTGTATTGTTCACATTACCAGTTAAAAATGGAAGCAGAAGGGATTTGACAATTCAGCCTTACTGTAACAAAACCAAACTAGTAAGTAGACAACAGAGGCAGGCTAAACTGAATTTCGGTGTTGAAGGCAGGAATTAAACCTCTTTTTGCAGTAAGAGAAGCAAACATTTACACACATACAAAAAATATCTGTAAGCACATATTACCAGGATATCCACAAAATGAAACAACTAGAAATTCCCTCCCCCATGTTGATATTGAGGAAGTCAGCAAAAAGCAAGTCCTGTGAAATTTTCAGTAAGATCTTTAAAGTATATACAGAAGAAATGGCAGGGTACAGAAAAGACTAATGCCCTACCTGATGAGACAAAAAAAAAAAATGAGGAAGTAAAATTCAATAGTGAGAATGAAAGAAAAGAAAGAAGTCTCTGAGCTCTTACCTGTATTTGCAACGTGTGGTTCTTCTCTTGCAGCTGGTTAAGAACTGCCGTTTCTCCTTCACCAGCTTGAATTTTTGCGTATAAGTCCTCTCTTTCTTTTTCTAGCAGAGAGATGTTTTCTTTGCTTTTCTGAAGCAAAGCCTCAAGATTTTGAATTTTTTGGTCTTTATCTCCAATTTGTCGTAGTACTTGCTCCAAATCATTCTAGAAAATTGCATAATAGCTTCCTTAATTACAAGGGACCTTAGAAGTTATTCCTAATGCATAGAATGTTGGTTAAATGTATTAAGCACTCTCTGCATGCTCTGTTCTAGATTTGTAAGTTAATGTATTGAAACCAGCCTAAGTCATGCAAGTCATTTTTACAGAGAAAACATATCTCAAGTAATGAAAAACTGAAACAGGCTTTCACAGGAGGATACATAACTATGCTACCTGGGCTTCTCGTAGTTTTGCTGTAGTATTTTGCTGAAGTGTCTGCTGTTCCTGGTGCTGCTGCTTTGCCTTATCTAGCTGATGTTGCAATTCTGTGGAGCTTGCTGCTTTTTCCTTCAGCTGAAAAAAACCCCCAACCAAACAGAACAAACTAATCAGTGAACAAGCACCATTCAGTGTACCAATAGTTCTCAGTGTTCATTCTAATCCTAGAAAATTTTACTCAATACATTAATATTTGAAAACTGGTATAAAAGTGTGTGATGCTAGTTAAGGGATCAAAATCTAACCAAAGTTTTCATTACTATTAATAGGTGAGATTCTATATCAGAAACAAGAACTATAAAACAATTATCAGACATACATGTATTTTAGCTCTGAAAAATCTAAAACATAAAATGTTTTTAGTATGTTTTTTCCAACAGTTATTAAGATGTAAGATGAGTAATAATATTGATACCTGTAAAAAAATTACTATTATTAGCAGTTTTAGTAGCAACTTCAGTTTAGCCATCTCTCCATTTCTATACTGGTCAAGACTTTGTAAATTAGCTACAGAAAAGCTTTAAAGCTTCAACAACGTACCACTCAGGTATTTGGCCAATCCCCACACAGGCAGCAGAAAATCAGCAACATATGCAAGATGCTCATTAAAACAAATGAAAATTAATAAAACAAGTGATTTCTGCCCATCCTCTACACACAGGTTATTAACTAAAGATTTGCTGTGCCATGTTCACTTTTTCTTCACATAGGGCTTTATCTCACAAAAATACATACACGCCAAAGTTTACCCATATGAGCTTAGGCACACCTAAGTCTTTTTCCATCAGATCCTCAGACAAAGCTCCTAAGAGCAAAACCCACACCTTTTATTCACCTGTAAAGCATAATGAACATCCATGCATCTGACAGGCATTCAGCCTTACAAAACCTGTAATGCAAGTGGCATTTGGGCAGATTTAGACAATTTTACTGTTAAGACTTCAACATAATTCCTGTAAGGACAAACTTTAAAAATCACAACATCACAAGGGTATTTATACTATCAGAACCAGAACCAAGTAGAGTCTGCATAAAAGTCCCTACCTCCTCTTCAGCTCGAGAAAGTTTAAGCTGCAGATCAGCCACCTGCTGCTCTTTGTCCATGAGTTTCTCACTAGAGAGCTGCCTTTGTTCCTTGAGCCGCCCGTGGGCTTCCCCCAGCTGCCGCTCTGTCTCTAGAAGTTTACTGTGCAACTGCAAAACAAACAAAAGGTCCTCCATTTCTTCAGTCATTCTTTACAATGCTGCAGTTTTAGACTGACTTTGTGCAACGTTTAATCTAAGTTTTCATAGCTCAGAGCAAAACAACTACACGAGCTCCTGAAGTCAGGTATGTACATCATAAACCTCAGAAACACAAATCACCTTAAAGAACAACATTGCCTGCACAAGCATGAGCAAATATTGCAAATGTAGGTTGGAAGGGCCCAGAAACATCCTCATTTCTCTACAGAAGCCCTTCAATATGAGTTACAGAAATTCATCAGAAACACAAAGGCAGCAATTCTTCAAAGGCATAAGGACTGTCGTGTCAAATAGTGATGCTTAGAGTAATCTCAGCTTATACAGTGCACACCCTTACTCCTGTAGACCCAGTGGCTGAAGCACCATGCCTTTACCTGCTCTGCCAGCTGACACAGACAGGTTTGGGTTGGAAGGAGCCTCAAAGCCCATCTAGTTCCAAACAATTACCACAGGCAGCGGTATCTTCCACTGGATCAGGCTGGCCAAAGCCCTATCCAACCTGGCCTTGAACACTGCCAGGGAGGGGGCAGCCAACACTGCTCTGGGCAACCTGTGCCAGGGCCTCACCACCCTCATGGTAAAGCATTTCTTCCTCATCTAAATCTACCCTCCTTTAGCCTAAACCCATTACCCCTCATCCTGTCACTCCATGCCCATGTAAACAGTTCCTCTCCATCTTTCCTTTAGGCCTCTTCAGGTACTAGAAGGCTGCTCTAAGGCCTCCACAAAGCCTTCTCATCTCCAAACTGAACAACCCTAAGTCTCTCAGTCTGCCTTCACAGGAGAGGTGCTCCAGCCCTCTGATCGTACTATTCTAGCAATGCAGAACAGTGCAGGAGTAATTTTTAGCTTGACCTGGCTAGATCAATGGCATTCAGTCTCTGCATAGAAGAGATAGATGAACCTTGAATGTAGGGTACACAATAACCTTGGTGGCTTGTAGTCCAGCACCTCCCAGCAGCAGAGAGTAAGTAGGGGGGTGACCTCTTCCAGCTGGACATGACCATGCCTTATGATTTTTTAAGTCATCAAAAGCAATACTGCACCAACTTCAAAGTGCAAGGATGGCCTTTTACAATCCACTGTTATAAAAAGCTCTCTCCATAAAATCACCTTTTCTTCTATTTGAAACTCACTACAGGCCCTAGGTTACTTCCTGCCTACTTCTACATGAACACATTCACAGATACACAAATGAACTTTCCTATCAATGCAAAAACAGAGAATGGATCAGACCATGAAGAACTTTCTACACATATCAGAATGAATGAAGCTTCCTTCCTATTAAGTTATGTCCAAGGCTCTTGAACCACTCACCTTTTAACTCCAAGTCCACCCTTCAATATCCTTAAACCTTCCTCACGTTTTCCTCAACCCCCTACTACTATCTAGGCAGAAGGCAGCACAGTCTCATGCTCACTGCAAGCTACCCCTTGCTGGCCAGACAGCTGCCTAGCAGGACAGAAAAAGGAACAGCAGTTTTGATAACATTAAATCTTCCTCACAGGCACTGGAGCGGAGGGCAGGGTATGAATGCAACTCGCTCTCTCCTTTACCCAGCTGCCTGGTTCTACAGGAATTGAACAGTGAAGAACCTAAAACTGAAGACCTTTCAGCCATCTGTCAAAATTTGCCCAAAGTTATCAAAGCTACAGGGGATGGAGGCAGGGAAACAAATGTGTTCATGCCCTGTTTTCTTAGGAAAACAAGCTAAACTATTTTTTATACGTCCACAACCACAAAAACTGTGAATGAAAAGCTGTTCACCATGTGGCTGACATGCTGATTGCTAGCTGTGACAGCACAGTTAAGAGAGAGGCAGAAGAAGAGGGAGGACGGGTGAGGAAGGAGACCATATTCTCTCCTTCGCTAATCAAGAACATTTGTCTTTTTCTGCAGGAATCACTGAATTATTAATATCTCCTCCTCACTAAAAATATGAACAAGAGCTGGAGGAAAAAAATCTAACAAAAAAAGGGTGCAACAAGGTAACTACTATAACTATTCATGGCTCTGCTGATACCAGGAGAGAATGTTTGGAAATCAAATAACATTTTAGAAAAGTCATTTTTATTCCAGACACAGTTAGGTGTTTTTGAAGGACTGTAATGTCAAGTAAACAGAACCATAAAATGCAGGATTAACCTATGCTACAGAATACACAAAAATATTCAGACTTTCAAAGATATAATCAAATAGATTCAAATTTCTCAACAACAACAGTATTTATTAGCAATTAACATTTCTTCAAGACTGTAGGAGCCTGTATTTTCTTGTGTAACCCTCTTCCTATTGCTGTGCTGGAACCAACGTTATCATAAAAGTTTCCTTGCATTATGAAGATTACTTCTTTCACATCACCCACATTCTAAAATATACAAACTTAACCAGACATGCATCTGTTCAAATGAATTTTGAGAAGATGGCAAGGATTCTTTGAGAACTAAACAGCCATACATAAACCTCCATAAGCAGCATTCCTTGTGTCAACATAAGCCATTGGACTACACACATAGAAAGATAATTTCATGAAAGTATTAAGTGAACAAATGTGAGAAATTTAGTCTTTTCATGACAATACAACTGAACTCTCTTTTAGAGGGACAGAGAGGAAGGTAAGTTCTTTCTTGGCTTTAATTTAATTTTATACCATGTATGAAGGACTTTTTTTCCTCTGATATTCTTTTACAATGCAATTCTGAAACACGCCCTCAGAGCCAGCAGCTTGTTCAAGTTTTCTTGCTTAGACTGTTTTCCTTCCCAGTGCTATCACCAGAGAATTGTGCGATGCCTCCGTTTCCCTTCACAGGAATTCCTTCAGCAATGCTTCAGGCACCATCCTCCTACTTCATTTTCTCATCCCAAAAATCCTTCCTGAAAAATGCCCTCACGGGCTGAAGCCAGATCTCAGCTCAACATCTCAGCTGTGCTTCTGAAGCTCTGCACACATGTTGCCTAGGCAGAGAGAGGCAGTTCTACTAAGTGAGGATTCCTAAGCAGATAACTAATACAACTATCTCCCCTCCCCCTGACAGAAGATTGATGGGAGAAGGAAAGTCATTCTGGGGATGTAATACATACATAAATGAAATTTTGCCAAGCCACTTGGCAAAAGCGGCATCTTGTTCTTCCAAGATAAACTGTACATGCACAGCTTGAAACTTAATCTATTTCAGACTTGACAAAAGGTTGAAAATTGATAAACATTCAATTTAAAATGATAAAGCTTTAGCAAGAGATTAAAAAGAAGTACGTCATAGTAACAACAAACAGATCACTTTTTCCATCTTAGGTCTGAAGACAATTCCTGATGCTCAGCTCTTCCGGGCAACCTGTTCCAGTGCCTCACCACCCTCAGAGTGAAAATTTTCTTCCGAACATCTAATGTGATCTTCCCTCTTTTAGTTTAAACCCATTGCCCATTGTCATGTCACTACACTCCCTGATAAACAGTTCCTCTCCAGCTTTCCTGAAGGCCCCCTTAGGTACTGGAAGGCTGCTCTAAGGTTTTCACGGAGCCTCCTTCACACTGAACAAGCCCAACTCTCTCAGCCTGTCTTCACAGATGAGGTGCTCCAGCCCTCTGATCATCTTTGTGGCCCTCCTCTGGACTTACTCCAACAGCTCCATATCTGTCTTGTACTGGGGACCCCAGAGCTGGATGCAGCTCTACAGGTGAGGTCTCACAAGAGCAAAGTAGAAGAGGAGAAGCACCTCTCTTGACCTGCTGGTCACGCTTCTTTTGATGCAGCCCAGGATATGGTTGGCTTTCTGGGCTGCAAGTGCACATTGCCAGCTCATGTTGAGCTTTACATCAATCTGCCCCCCGAAGTCCTTCTCCTCAGGGCTGCTCTCAATCCATTCTTTGCCCAGCCTGTAGTTGTGTTTGGGATTGTGCCAACCCATGTGCAGGACCTTACACTTGGTCTTCTAACTTCATGCAGCTTGCAGAGGCCCTCCTCTGAAGCCTGTCAAAGTGCCTCTGGATGACATCCCCTCCCCTACAGCATGTCGACAGCACCGCACAGCTCAGTGTCATCAGTAAACATGCTGAGGGCACACCTGATTATGGCTTTATCTACGTTACTGAACCAGAACAAATAATCTTGCTAACTTCTTAGGATTTGTCTATTACCATATTTGTCATGGAAACTCATTATTCTGGGTTGCCCTCTCATTTGACAATACTTTCCTTATTTCAGGGAATGTATCAACAAAAAAATGGGAGGGGAAAAATTGTAGGATGAAAGAAGAGTTCATTTAACATTGTAAGAGAAAAAAACCAGACAAAAAGCCTGTCTCAGATAAGCTAACACCTTTTTTATCCACATAACAAAAAAAGTCAAATCAGAATCACAGAACATTAGGAGTTGGAAGGGACCTCGAAAAAACATCTAGTCCAACCCCTCAGCCAGAGCAGGATCACCTGGACTAAATCACACAGGAATGCATCCAGGTGAGTTTTGAATGTCTCCAGAGAAGGAGACTCCACAACCTCTCTGGGCAGCCTGTTCCAGTGCTGTTACCCTTAAAGTGAAAAACATTCTCCTTATGTTCACGTGGATCTTCCTGCGCTCCAGTTTGCACCCGTTGCCCCTTGTCCTATCACTGGCCATCGCTGAGAAGAGCCTGGTTCTGTCCTCCTGACACTCACCCTTTACATATTTATAAATATTAATAAGGCCACCCCCCTCAGTCTCCTCCAGGCTAAAGAGGCCCAGCTCCCTCAGTCTCTCCCCATAAGGAAGGTGTTCCACTCTCTTAATTATCTTGGTGGCCCTGCTCTGGCCTGTTTCAAGTAGTTCCCTGTCCTTGAATTGAGGGGCCCAGAACTGGACACAATATTCCAGGTGCGGTCTCATCAGGGCAGAGTAGAGGGGGAGAAGGACCTCTGGCCTGGTTGCCCACAGAGTCACAAGTCCCCTGGCAAACTTGCTGAGGCGTGGATCAATCTCTTCACAGGTCGTAGATGGTCTCTGCTCCCTGTCCTTCTCCATGGGCTGCAGGGTACACCTGCTCCACCATGGTCTTCTCCACAGGCTACAGGGGAATCTCTCTCCCCAGCACCTGAAGGGTCTCCTTCCCCGCCTCCTTCTTCCCTGGCCTTACATCTTCTCACTCCCTTCTCCAGTGGCACAATGCCCCTGCCTGCAGGTTTTTTTCTCCTAAATGTGATTCCCAGAGGCGCTGTGACCATCGCCCATTGGCTCGGCCTTGGTCAGCAGCAACTCTGGCCTTGAATCGGCCAAGGTTTGTTTTCTGGGGCCTGCAGAGATCTAGCTGCTTTTTGCAGCAGCCATTTCTGCAGCACCCCCTTCTCCATTAAAACGCAGCTACGCAAAACTGCAATGGCCACTCCTCCCAGTTTTGTGCTGTCAGCAAACTTGCCAACTGTACAGTCTATTCCCTCATCCAGGTCATCAAATAAATATATTGAATAGTACAGGTTCCAATAGCAATCCCTGAGGGACTCCTCTAGACACAGGCCTCCAGCTAGACTCTGTCCCATTGATCAAAACTTGCTGGCTTCTTCCCTTCAACCAGCTCTCAATCCACCTCACTACTCTACCTTCCATACCACACTTCCTCAGTGTAACCACAAGGATGCTTTGGGAGATGGTGTCAAATGCTTTACTGAGGGCAAGGTAGACCACATCTGCTACCCTACCATCATCTATCCACCTGGTTATATCCTCATAAAAGGCTATTAAATTAGTCAAACATGACTTCCCCTTGGTAAAACCATGCTGAATGCTCCTAACAACACTCTTACCCTTGATATGCCTAGAGACTGCACCATAAGTTGTTCCATCACCTTTCCAGGGATGGAGGTGAGGCTGACTGGTCTGTAGTTACCCGTGTCCTCCTTGTCCTTTTTGAAGACTGAAGTAACATTTGCTTTTCCTCTCCTGCTTCCCAGGATTTAGCAAAGGTAATGGATAGTGACCTAGCAATGACTTCTGCCAGCTCTCTCAGCACCCTCAGGTGCATCTTGTCAGGACCCATGGATTTATGGATGTCCAGACGGCTTAATTCACCCCTGACCCACTCCTCATCAACCAACGCAGACTCATCATTTATCCTGACTTCCTCTGGGGCTTCAGCCATCTGGAGGCCTTGCAAGCAGTCTCCAGCAGAACACGAGTACAAAGTTTATGCTCATTCAACTCTAATCTTCAAAAGTGAAATTACGGTTTTAAGAAGAGTTCCAGACAGAACAGAATTACTATGATGTTTCCCTTTCAGACAAAGGGGAATTATACTACAGATAAGACAGGTATTACATTTACCTTCCCAGAAATACAAACATGGAAAGGTGGTTATAACTGTAGATATCGCTGAGTTTGATGGTGACAATGGGACTACAACTATCTTGAATTGCTCCTGACAAGAGTTTGGACCTACTCAAAAGATTCAGATGTAGCAACAAAGAAATGCCAAAGAATTTCTACACTCTTATCACAGCTGCTTCTTTTTGCCTGTTCTTCTCTATCTCATTCTCCACAATGTTAGGAAGAATTCTTTATATTTACTCAAATACAAGCTAGGTTTATATTTATCCCAATACAAGTACTGGTTAGTCACTCCCCCTCAATATGGAAATGCAAAAGCATATGCATGAAAATATGCACACAGTTTAAAAAAGCCAAATGGGATGGTTTAAGGAACCTTCCCAATAGGCTAGTCTGGGAAGCCTAAGGAAACTTACCTGGCTGAGTTCACTTTGCAGTTGCAGGCCATGCTGCTCTTTTTCCTCCCTCTGCTGCTGGAGCTGTTTACTTTCTGCCTTGAGATGCTGGTATTTTGTCTCTACTTCGGACAACTCTTCTTTAAGTTTCTGGCTTGCTTCCCCCTTCTCAACTAGCTCTAACTGTAATCTCTGTATCGAGGCTTCAGATGCAAGCAGCTTTGCCTGAAGCTGATGGCAGTCCTGGTCCTTCTGGTGAAAGCTTTCCTGCATGTTCTTCTTGCTGACAGATACTTCATTGTGTTTTTCTTCTAGCTGGGTGTAGTCCTGTTCTTTCTTCAGCAGCTTTTCAGTCAGAGTCTATGAAGAGAGTTACACAGCAATTCAATTACAACTCTGCTTTCAGCTGCTCAAGGCATTATGCACACTTCTCAAGTGTTGATGCTGAATGACATAGAACTTGCTCAAAAACATTATTAGAGAAAATACTGACCTTTCCCTTATATTACACAAGTTAATTCTGGAGCCCATGCACACACAGTTTCAAATTAAAATACTGTTTTTCATATTCTCATATAAACACACATCCTCTTACTGAGAACCCCACACAAACTCTTAGTTCTGTATCCTGATGACTAAGTTGCTTTCCCTGAACATTCAAATTCCAGATTATTAAAACTGCAGTTGCTTGGGAAAAGCTGAAATAGTAATCTGAGTTATTAGTATACCAAAAAAGTTTTCAAGTACCACTGTCCCTCATACAATTCCCTAAGCAACAACATTTATAGTTTAACTCCTGTGTAATCCTGTACAGTCATCATGCTGGTCATTTTTAGAAATATCCTGATTTTGCCCTGTCACTATACTTACAGCATGATCTGCTACCCAAATTATTGAAGAGAACCTGTGAAAACTAAAAAAACATTGTGAATGAAACACTCATGATTTAACTTTCATTTGAGGAGATGAGGTTTTCACATTTTAATTCATATCATCTAATTTCCTTGCATACAAATCAGCTCAAAGAGGACAGAATCACAGCATCACAAGGTTGGGAAAGACCTTTAAGATCATCGAGTCCAACCATTCCAGTCCTATGCTAAACCATATCCCTAAGCACCTCATTTACCCTTTTTTTAACCACATAAAAAAGGGTAACACATAAAAACACATAAAAAAGGACGGTTGCTTTGAGTTTGAAAACAGTAAAAATTTGGATTCCCTAAAGGAAAGATATGAACAGCTCTGAGCATCAGATTTTTCTTACCACATTAACAACAGTAAATATTGCAGGGTCTAAGGCCAAACTGTCAAATTCACACACTGAAACAAACGCTGGGGAGAAAAAAGTATTTACAGACTATTTTCAGCTATTACATAATGCTTTTAATCAAATTTCATTAACTAATCAGAACTATATTCAAATAGAAAGTAAATATCTTAATGGTCAAGATATAATTCCATAAAGTTTAGGTTTTCTCCCAAGCTTAGTTGAGCACTAACTAGAATTTCAGATATCTCCAGGCAGGACAAAGAAGCCATAAGAACCATTTCAGTTTTCCAGTGGCACTTTTTGAAGCACAGAAACACAGTTGCACAGAGGCCCTGGTCATGGTCCAACCCATGTAATTCATTCCCATCTTCTTGAAATGTACCAGCAGGTTCCATTTATGGCAGCATCTTACTGACACCTGTGTGGAGCATTAATATGCACACATTTTAAATGCTGTGCTTTCAGTGACTACTGTATTGTCTAGTCACCCTTTCAAACTAAAAAACAGAAAAATAAAGAACACTTCCAGCATATCAGAAGTGACAGGAAAATATCAACACTGAGGTCCAGTTTTATGTATCAAAGCTTCAGACAGTTCTGTAACTTTGCAATAACACTGTTTCAAAGATAAGATAAATATTGCTTCAATTCTAGCTATGCTGGGCATCTTAAAAGCACACTTCTGCACAATATCCAGGGAAGAAACCTGTTTTGCCAGAAGAAAAAAGCTGTAAAAATTATTTAAATAAGTTGAACAGTCTTGTTCTTCACAGATTTAGCAAATGATTACTATATCCGTCCTTATATACCATAAACAAACACTGCTATTTTACAACCATAAGATAAACAGAAGAATCTATTAAAAAAAAAAAAAGGTTAGAAAACAACCAAACTTGTAAATGGCAACTGTAGCAGTTCAGCAACCCATGTGAGAAGAAAAATCATTAATGCCCCTTGTGTCCATTTAAAAATTTATATACTTTCTAAAGCATACAGCTTACAAAAAAAAAAAAAAATCTGGCTCAAGACTCCAGTTTGGCTCTTGAATTCTAGCCCTGAAGTACTTCATTTTGAAATGTTTCTTTTTGAAATCCTTCTTGAATAATATAATAACTTGTTGCTGTTAAGGGCATGCAGAAATTTTTATATATGCATATATAAAATGCAGAAAGAGAGTACCTAAAGTACATACTGAGGTCAGGTGTCATCTTTATGCTCCTGAAGGCAGTGAAAAGGCTCCCACTGCTTTTAGAGGTTTCACTCTTAGAATGTAAAATAAACTTGCGATTCCCTTTTCATTAAAGAGACATGGCCAGGCAGGACCACTAACATTCATACTGAATCGTATTCATGAGATACCAGCACACTACAGCACCTTCTTCATCATAGCTGGGCAAGTTAGAGCTAAGGTATTATTACTATTACTTCATAACTAGATCTACACATCACACGTACAAGTGCTATGACTGACTTTGTGAAGGGTCAGTGTAGGGCACTAGCTAAAATTTTCAAGTCGAGTCAGGCAGGAAAGGAAAAAAAGAGAAACAGTTAGCATTGTCTTGAAGTAGACTGAGACTCTGGGAAGCTTTCAGGAATGCTATGTAAAAGAAACAAGAAGCAAAGCCTTTTCACTGTCACCTCACAAGCTTATCCAAGTAACAGTCACGAGCAGCAAAGGTTCTTCACCATCACCTTACAAGCTATCCAAAAGACAGCCAAGAGCAGCTGCTACACATGGTCAGAGATGCTGCTCCATATCCTGTGCTACTCTCTTCCCCCCTAATCTGATGAGCAACACAACAACAAATATCAGTGTTTAAAGCCACTGTTCCTGACCGCTGAACACCCTCTGCAATCATGAATGGTCAGACAGAACCAGCTGTTGTTGCTTTCACAAGAGAAGAGCTGGTTTGCCCAACAGCCTGCTACCTCTGGGCATGACTGAAGCCCATGAACAGACTGCCAAATTATGGTGATTCAGGATACATCTGTGGACCCATCAGTATTTCCTGGATATATGTACCATACATACATCCATACATCTGGATGTATGTACCAGCTGCATCCCAGACATACAAAGGGATATGTGAGCACACATCAGCCACCTCTCTGTCCCAAGCCTTGATTTACACAGAAAAGAAAGAGGGAATGACAGTGTGCTCCAGCACTCAATGAAGAGCCCTGAGCTCTCTGCACTCACAAGGTACAAAGGGAAACACCACACTAAACACTTCTTTTACAACTGCTCCATGGAAAAAACCCAAAACATGTTATGCATGTTAGTAGTTACAGTGGCCAGACATTAGGAATTAACTTTGTGGTCACTGACCAAATTTCAGAATAGTTATGTCAGTAAAAGGTTGGAAAGTAAGCATTCTTCCCTGTAGACAATTTTCCTAAAATAAACCAAACAAAAAATCCCCACATGCAATGGGTTTGGAATTACTAGTCAAGGAATATGCTGCTTTTCCATACATTAGGCCTCTTCTGGGCTACAGGCCATTACTGGCCTCCGCAAGGCAAGCTAGGCCTCAGAATTACAGTGCTTTATGAATGAAGAGAAGGCAGTTCCTACTGGTTTCAGAAAGATGATCATATCCTACTTGTCATCTGCTCTCTTGTCAGTATAGATCCTGAAAATATAAAAAACAGCTTGCTTGTTTGAGGTTGTACATGAGCTTGAAAATCTCTGCGTCAACACACAGAAATATCTTCCTGCATTACAATGAAATTATAAACATACCAAAATGAAATATATCCTATCCTGCATTAATGGCCCCTCCTCCCTCCCTGAAAGCTTCTTCAAGGAGTGCAAACTATTCAAAGGGAGAGCAATTTCTGTTATTTGGGAAGCTAGTCTCGACCTTTTCCAATTCCAGGTCCAAGTCCTCCAGGGCACAGAGTCCTTGGCTAGCATACCACTCTTAAGAATACTGTCTTTCAAAAAGCTGCATAAAGAGGTGGCTATAAACCGCTTTAAGTCACTGAAACAGACAGAGGAAAAGTAGCTCACTGCCACTTCTTTTCTTGCTATTCCTCAAGTGGTGTTTGGCATTAACCTGACATAGCATATGACTCTCAAAGTATGGTTATCTTCTGCGTCAATCTGTTTCACTCCACATTGTCAGTGGAATAGCAATATAATCAGACAAGGTCTCTATACCGTATAGTAATAATTTTACCAAGAGCTTGATTCAGTGTTGCTGGTCTGTGGAAGAGTACAGCATGACAATTCCCACCATCTCAGTTCTGCACCTGATTTAATGAGCCAAACCAAGAGTCATCTTACTAAACACATGTTCAAGTTACTGAATTTTAACTGCATCTGCTTATATTCTTTGCAAATATTGCTGTCACATCAGATGACGTTCAATATACACTGTTTGGTCCCTTTCCTTTCCTATTTTCCAAGACTGAAAAGGTTGCTGCTAAATACACATACGAAATCTGCACAGTTCATATACAGCATTACAGACACACACATCAAAAAGCAGCATGCATCTTCCTCCCTGTCTTCTTTTGTCCCTTGTCTCTGTTTATTACCCTACAACACATGGTTTCTTAATGCAAATACAAAACGTAGCAACCTCAGAGAGCATTGATAAAAGCTCTCAAGGAATACTCACAAACTGAGAACCTTTTAAGTCAATTTTCTACCATTCATGACACTGACAAAAGGCAAAAAAGTACAACAGAAATACAATCTAAAAGTGAAGAAACTGGAAGAGAAAGACAAGAGCTCAAACTATCTTCTGAATTACGATGTTTAGGCAAACACTGTAATATTTCAAAGGGTACTCCATTTTCTTCTGATGTATGAGACAGCAAGACTGCTTAATGATAAGTAAGCATAAACTGCAGCAATTAGAAATCTGCAACCATAACAGCCCTGAGGATTTCCACTGTAACAGACTGATGATCATTAAAATATAATGTTTGCTTATACATACCACATCCTTCTTGTTAAGGTAAGTGGTAAAGGAATTCTCAACTTCCACAAGACCGTGAAGTGTTTTGCTACAGTCTTCAACGCTTTCCAAGGCAACGTGTGATGTGTTTCCATTTTAACATGAACTGACAAGCATCTGAAATAACATCATTCTCACCTGGTTTTTCTGTTCTAGCTCTTTGACTGAACTTTGAAGTTTTTGCAGCTCCTGAACATACACAGCTACCTCCTGAGGTCCTTTGGCAAGTTCAGCTCTTAACTGTTTAATGGTAGCCTAAACAGACAAACAGAAAAATCCACCATTAAAACAAAACTTTGCATGTATAACCCAAGAAAATCACTGTGTCTGGTAGCAAAATTAAAAGCATCTCATAGACAAAAAAACAGCTTCAGAAAAAAAAAAATCACCTGCAAACTAATCTCAGAGCACCATCTCTCATAAGTACTGCTGAGCATAATTTCCCAGCTGAGATTCATCTGTCTCCTGTTTCAGAAGACAAAAAGTGGTCCCAGTCCAACAGAAAATGTGATGAAAATCACAACAGGTTACCCATTAATCGTTATCACAGTTCTAGCTCAAAGTGAAACCCTCCCAAGTCAGTGCAGTTACATGGCCAAAATCTTTACCTCCCTGGTAAGGAAAACATACTGGAAAAGGCACTAGAAGTGAGTCTGGCACCTGATGGAAACTTGGTGTATTGGACACATCAACCCTGCAGGTCAGCATAATCGAAGGGAACAATACCACCCCATTAACCAGGATTGGTTCAGAGCAGAACAGATCACTGACTCCGAAGTATGTGAATAGAGTAATGGAAGCGAACAAGAGAAAGCACTTTAGACGGGTAACAATGGCTGCCCTAAAGCATGCTGTGTATGAATGCACTCACTTTGAATACATTATATAACAGCAACCTTTTTAAAGAAGTTTTCTTTCCTATTGTTCTTAAAACCACAGATTTCAGCACAAAGGTATAAATACTGAATTCAAGAATGAACTAAAGCAGAACAGAAGTAGTAGACAATAAACACACTATTTACAACCTCCCTACAGAAAAAGGAAGACCAAAGAGAACCTACGAACGCGTTACATGACACAGTTATTAATTCTGACTTTCTGTAATGCTGTACTTGAAAAGGTTGTTTTGTTAGAGAGCTGTAGCTAAAACACATTCTAGGATCTGTCTTTGGCAGAAAACATTCCAGGATATTCTCAGAAAAGAGATTATGGGTATTTCGCTACTGAGAGAATATAACGCAGAATACATGCAGAAGCTTGCTAAGGACACCACTGCAGCCTTTCAAACTAGAACCCTAATTTATATGCATAAAGATACATTTCTCTCATTCACAATTCAATAAGACCATCCTACACTTAATTCTTAACAAGGAAATATATCTCAGATGAATATTCGTTCCTGATAATGTCTGACTGATGTGTCTGTATCATTAATGAACCAATGAGCAGACAGTAATATGTCTGTTTAAAAACATCCTGAAATTATCTTGATACAACAGAAGAAAGAGCTTTCAAAAGGTTTGCCTCAAATTTAAGTGCCTCTGTTAGAAAGCAGAGAAAATAAAACGGATGGATGAAAGATGGAAATAAGCAGTCACAAAAGCTGTTAGCAGACACCTCTCCAAATTAGTTTTCAAGTATTCCTGTGTTTTCAGTGCATTTGCTTAGTGGGAGAAAAAAAAAACCCTAAAAGCCCAAACAAACCAACCAGTCCTGGCTTTATTAAATTTGCTCATAATTTAATCAATTAGTCTTGTTTAATTCTGTGGGCACTCAAGTTAACAGTCAAGACTAGGCCTTGTATTTATCAGATACTGAAACAAATCCGAATCTGCAGAGATTCACAGAAACGCTTAGCTTCACAGCAGTGCAGCTGGTGTCATAATATGTTTACTATGCAGGAGCCACTATAGTGAAAAAATAAACATGGAAGGAGTAGCTCAGAATAAACGTTCATCTGAGAGATCTAGACACCAGAACTTTGGGTGCAACTCTGAAATATGGCATGAATGCTAAAAAAACCACAACTGTATTATTCCCATCGCTCTTCTGCTGCATTTGGAGGTGCTCATATAGGGTGAAGACGCCATAAACTTAACTTATTTTAAAGACATCTCAATTTGGAATCCAGTATTACTACCATTATCCTCAATCAGCTTGGCAAAATAGCCAAGGATGGTGTGAGAATTGCTCTACGCTTTCAACCATTGAGGTGGTCTTAAAGAGCAAAGCTGAGATGAAACATAGCCAAACTTTAACGGCCACGACTGTACCCCTTCTGCCAAGTACTTCCATCTCGTGTTTCCTTATGGCTAACACTTTCCAAAACTGTGGGGGTTTTTTAAGAAAAGTAGGAAAGTTCTCACCACTGTGACTTTGAGTATTTTTTTATTTTTTTAAGCAAGCCTGATCTGTCACTTCACATCGACAGAAAAGCTTTTATTTTGAACACGTCTTGAGCTATTGTTACCATATGGTGGAATTCAGCAGAGAAGACAGCAACACTTCTGAGAAGAACCAGACTGCCACTGTTTACCATGTTCTGCCACGCTGCAACTCAGTCTTCTCTGGTTCAGCCCACATACTGATGATACTACACAGGCGACTGATACTATTATAATTGCTGCAATGTAGCTTATAATCCTTCCATACATCTAAGACTTCTTAGACACATCGTAACAGCTAGAGGCATCATGCAGCCTTCTCCCCAATCTGCCATTACTTCCAGGAAGACTGAAAAAAACCTTCTTCCCTTGCCTTTTTTCCTGTTAAAGGCTGCACTTTAAAGCTACATTTTAAAACAGCTACTTATGTCACAACTTAAATATACCTAATTTGGGGGAACAGGAGCAATTTGCGCTTCTGCAAGAATGTTTTTAGATAAAAGAATCTGTTACACCCATGTCATTATGTCATTTTATCTTCCCATGAAAACTCAATATCCAAAACCACAGAAGACTACAGAGACAGTTTTTTGAAATGAAATTTAAATTCTACAGCATAGTTGTGGGCTCTCACAGTTAAAAACAAATTACAATTATGCAGCAACTTACATGGCCACATAACCACATTATACTCGTAACTCCAACTGTGATACTCCTTTTTTTCAAATCTGATGAAGCTCTTGGCATACATAATTTTAACTTGAAAACAATGGTAGATTCATGTCTAGTACAATACCGTACCCTTGCACAATTTCTGGAGCTCAACATATCTGCTGGGAGAAGAGGCAGGAGGGAAAGCCCTAAGGAGTTTAGAATAATACTGGGCAGCACTCCTCTAAAGCTCTGAAGAGCAAATTAAGAAAAACATAGTTAAATCTGCAGTTCTGAAATCTAGGGCACATGAAACCCCAGAATAAAAAGATGTCAGAAATCCTTCACATCCACAAATCTCAACAGGACAGAGAATACTAGCAGTCCTAAAGAAACCCCAGGCGTTCCCTCATGCAAGCTGGGAAATTCTGCAAGGACCCCACTTCACTAAGGACACAGCTCTGCATTGACAACTTTTGCTGGTATTGCCACATTGGTGGGGGACAAAAGAAAAGGGGGAATGCAAAATTAAAAGCTCTCAAACACAGCCAGCAGTCTTCAGTGAAGGCTGTTAGACTGTCAAGTCATCCATTAGTAAAACTGTACAAACCATACACCAGTGAGAGGCAAAAACACTCAGCAGGGGAATTCTGTGGGTATAGATTCAACAGCTCCTCGGTAGACTAAACTATATGTTAAACAAAAGCCTTTTTGGTGATACTGTATATTTAATTAGGATTTCTTGCCATTATCTCTGTCCAAGATCTCTCCCACTGTCATGGTAAACAATATCAAAAAGGCTTTAACTGGAGTGATCTGAGACGGTTTGAGGAGTAAGGTTCCCTCTTACAGATCCACGTCCAAGCCTGTTGCACCCCCATTTCTCCATCTCATATGAAAGCAGAAGTGTTCACTGGTGGAAAAGCAGAGGAATCGAAACTAAGCAAACTGAGTATTTGGTATGGGCGAGGCAGCTGGCTGTGCTTCCTTAAACACAGAGTTAACATCAATTCTATATGCAAGAACAACAAGAACGGACAAATGTTTTCAAATCTCAAATGAGTAATGTAAAACCTCTTCCACTGACTCAGCCAAAATAGGGCAAGCTTTCACAAAGCAGTAGTTTCTGAAGAAAATAGCATATTCTGCAACTCAGGTACACAGTGAGGTCCCTTTAAAATTATATTTTAAAAGTTGAAATCCAGGAAAATAGGGAGGAAAAAAAAAAGTAAAACCATTTTTAAAACCCCCAAAGCCTAACATGAGAACAATAGATTTTATTTTACACTTTAGTCTGTGGCAACAAAGAGAGGAAAACCAAGGTGGTGCTGCCTGGAAACAGATTACAGGTGACATCCTGACATCTTGACCTTAAAACATGCTGGGGACTGATAGCCACTTGCCTTCTACTCTAGTGTGTAACAGGCAACACTTGGAGACCATTACGCAGTGGATCGGGCAGGGGGTTATGTGCAGAACAGATCTGTACCTTCCACACAAAATATTCATACAACGAATAATAGGTATAGAAAGGCTTCCCATGTGACAGCAAAAACTAGAAAAAACAAAAATGAAAACGTTTACAATATCCACTGAAATTGTAAAATCTTGTTGAAGTTCAAGAATTATATATTTCCTATAAGAATATTTAAGTTATTAGCTACATTGTATCAGCCATTTCTTTTTATGTATTTCAACACCCTAGCATCCATTTTTATGTGGGAAATGAAAAGCAGCCCTGGAAAGGAGACACAGTTGTGCTTGCTGGAGGGAAGCCCTGGAAGCAAGAGAAAAAGCAGTAAAGCCTGAGATGGGGGGGTCTGGTAGAGATGTAAATTTGCGTGTTGACTACAGGCTGCGGCATCTGCCATCGAGAGGGTATCAAAGTTTGCTCAGTTGTTATTAAAGTTGTCTTTGATCCACCACTATTGGAGTCCGTGCCTTTCAATAGGCCACATTTTCAGGCACATCAACTCAAACACTTTCAGTAAAAACTTCTTTATATACATGATAAAAAGAGACACAAGTCTTTGAATCACAGAGGTATTGCTCTATTTCTTTCTCCTAGTAGAAAGAGCACAGCTCTGCTAGAAAGTTTTTTCCTCTGCTGTTGGTCTCTTGTAATGACTTTTTATGCCCAAAAAAAAGGTTTCATAATGAAAAGTATAGAGCCTTTTGGAAAGTAAATACTGACAGAATTACACAATTTACCATGGTGAAGAAACATAACTATTAGATAAGTTAGAAGATTGGTTACGAAAGAAGCTTTTTCATTATCACAGAATCACAGTATGGGAGGGGTTGCAAGGCTCCTTAGGAGATCGTCCAGTCCAACCCCCGTGCCAGCGCAGGATCACACCTACAACAGGCTGCACTGGACAATGTCCAGGCAGGTTTTGAATGTCTTCAGAGATGGAAACTCCACAAATTCTCTGGGCAGCCTGTCCCAGTGCTCTGCCTCCCTCACAGTGAAAAATTACAATGGATTAGTATTTTCCATTTCCATATAAAATTCATGGCAAAGCTAACACAACACCACATCTTTAGGTGTGACGGTTACCTCCGAGCTAGCCTGCTCCGCCTGCAAGTGCTTGCACTCATCTTTCAGCTTCTCAGATTCTCTCTCCCGTTCCAGAGTCATTTTGTCCATCAGTGTCTGAACTTGGACCAGCTCCTTTTTCAGGACGGCCACATCTTCCACACCAGGCCTTTGTAGCTGAAAAGTAAAAGAGTAGCAGTGAGCAACACGCCGTTGCCAGGCATGCTTCCAGTCTCGATGTGGCTTCTAAAAATCTTTCAAACAGTCAATTTATAGATGAGGTGACATATACAGCATCACAGCTGTGAAAAACACAAAAAGTTTATAAAAAAAAACCCCAAACCAAACCACAAACACAAACAAACAAACAAACAAACCCCAAACCAACCACAGAAAAGCACTTATCACTCCCAAGGGTAACAGGATTTAATGGCTGGTTGTCAGTTCTTGCCTGCTAAACTTTGAACTTGCTGACTGATTTCAATCAAACCTGACAAATTGGAAAGGGTCTCAAAGATTAGGTTTCTATAATTTTTATGCAGGTAGATGGCTAGGTACAGGAGGGAGTGACAGGTAATCCATGCAAGAAATTTATCTGAAGTCACAAATCCCTGAGAAGTAGACTATACCAACACCACTACCCTACAGAACGAATTTCTGTATATACTTTGCTGCTGTAACATTCACAAGCCCCTCTCAGGACTGAGAACACGTAACAGTCCAGTGCTACACTGACTTTTGTAATGATACTGTCTCTGTTTGCCAGAACTATTTCAGTAAAAGGTCAACTGAAGGAAATGTCTTGAAGCTCCTGTCAGACATGTCTCATAGCAAACCCATAGGTAAAATCATAATTAAATCTGAAGCACCATAATGTCCCCTGAAATGAAAAGTTATGGAGGGAAAACAGAGGAGGGAAGGCAACAGTGGACACTGAAGGAGCAGAGAAAAGGAAGTGCTGCCATGTAGAAGAGAAGTAGTACAAGGAAAGAGTAAGAATGCAGAGGGAGAAAGGAAGACAAGAAACAACTTGAGAGGAAAGGACAGATGCAGTGGCTAAGCAGGGCCAAGAGGGAGTCATGAACCCTTCAGGGCAGCCAACTACAGGGAAGAAGGGGTTTAAATGAGTTCTACTTTCCTCCACAGTTTAAGCAGTTGAGCAGGAGAAACTAGGAAGTCCGCTTCACTACTGCTTTAGAAGCAGCATGACTGCTGAGTCACTGGGATTGCTCCCTGGAGCTACAGCTGTACAGAACAGTCACCAGGAGCCAACATCCTGGAACCCACATGCATTGGTATTATCAGCCAAGTGCAAGAGAGGTAACATTAGCATTGGCATGGCGATGACAGCTGCCAGCCTTCCAGCCACCAGATCACAAAACACCTCTCTGAGCACTTCTTATAAACGTGGCTGTCCGGGGACAGTCAGGGCATAACACTTTGGGGTCATCTAAAGACAGCTGTGGAAGTCAGAAACGGCATGCTCCAAGTACAGGCCTGCACAGCACAGCTAGACGTGTAATACCCTGGAAAACTGCTGAACAGTAGGACATCAGACAAGCAGACTATAATATAACATAGGGTAAATTTTAATAGATATCTCAGAAACTACACATATATTTCCTCACTGGAAAGACAATGAAAATTTTTGCAAGTGAAACAGGTCAAAACGATGTTCTGAACCAGTTTTCTGCCCACAAGCAGATGTCTCCAAGTCCCACAGAGTTTTTGACTGCTTTAAAAGAACATTTGCAAGCACTTAAGTACATCCCTCCCTTGACTTGAAAATAACAGAAACATGAGTGCGATGTGAATACCAGCTCTGTCTTTAAGTCTTCCACCGTCCTTCTCTCCTCCCGCAGTTCTTGTGTCAGGTTTGTCACTTTCTGTTCAGCACCTTCCCGAAGGCTGATTTCTTCATCATACTTTGATTTAAGATCTAATAAGAAGGAAGTTGAATAAATGATGACTTGCACAAGTTGACAACAGAATTAGACCTCACATGAACCTGCCCTACGAAGACAGGCTGAGGGAGCTGGGCTTGTTCAGCCTGGAGAAGAGAAGGCTGCGGGGGGACCTCACTGCAGCCTTGCAGTACCTGAAGGGAGCATATAAACAGGAGGGGAATCAACTTTTTACAAGGGCAGACAATGGCGGGACAAGGGGGAGTGGATTAAATCTAAAGAAGGGAAGGTTTAGATTAGATATTAGGGGGAAGTTCTTTACAGAGAGAGTGGTGAGGTGCTGGAACAGGCTGCCCAGTGAGGTGGTGGATGTCCCGTCCCTGGAGGTGTTCAAGGCCAGGTTGGATGGGGCCCTGGGCAACCTTGTGTAGATCCAGGCCTGGAGGTTGGTGGCCCTGCCTGTGGCAGGGGGGGTTGGAACTCTATGATCCTTGGGGTCCCTTCCAACCCAGACCATTCTGTGATTCTATGAATAAACTTACCCACAATTTCAGTGGCCAGTTGTGCCGCTTTTTGCTCAAATAAGTCTTTCATTTGCTTAATGTTAAAATTTTCTACTTGGATCTCTTCTAGTTGCCGTTCTAATGACTCTATTTCCATAAAAAGAACAGTATTATTTTCTGGAAGAGCTAAGACAATACAGTTCCTCACACCCAGCAGGTAAATAAGTAATCTAAGTTCACTTCACATCCAATTAGCTTAATAAAGGAAACAACTCTACTGAAGTTAAATATCTACAAGCATGATGCTGGAACCTGCCACTGGTTGAACACTCTGCAGGATTAAGTACATATTGGTTTTCACTGGTCACAAATAGCCCATCAGATCACTGTAACATGCTGCTAAATTCCAAGCCCCAAACTGCAATAAAAAATTCTTTAACTGTGATCAGAATCTTCATGCACACATAAGGAAAATTTTATTCCATGAGTGCTTCACAGAGAAAAACAAAGAACAAATATTAATGGTCTGCAAAACAAACAAGAAAAAAAAACAAACAAAAAAAAAATCATTGTTTTCTTTGCTAGCAATGAGTACAGAGAAATACTAAATAAAACCAGCACCGACAAATGGTATTGTTTAAATAGCAATAATTACTGTCTTTCTCAGCAAAAGACTCATACTGAATGCTTGAGTATATGAAATTATTAAAAACACATTCAAAACTACTCATGAGAACTGCTTTCAGAGTCAGGTTAACTCCTGTCTCTCTTCTAGAACTTATAAAACCTGAGCCTCTGGAGCATTTCCTCAGACTACATCTATCAAGAGCAGTCTGTCTTGAGCACTTCCAATAAATTTGCACGATTCCGGCTTTCTCACTCTGTAATTTAGCAGAAGGGCTTTTTCATAAACCTAAAAGATACACTGAAAAAACTTCCAGAAATTCCAGAACAGTGCAGAAATTAATACAATAAAATGTTAGCCACCTGTAGATGTAGACGTTGTCAATCCATCAGACTTAGAATCCTTAAGAAAACAGAATAAATGCATCATTAGACAGGAATAAAAATTATTACTTCCAAAGTTTATTCCATTTTTGGAAAAGAAAGAGAAACAAAGATTTCTGTGATCAAATACTGCACAGCAGTATAAAAATACCCAATTCCAAACAATTATATCTCGAATACTGGGAAAGGCCAAGACAATTTTCCATTTCATGTATAACTATGCTATCAGGCATTCAGAGCTCCAAGATTCCAGTAACAATCTCTGCCCCCCTCTTCCTTCAATACTGAAGTCTGCCCTAAAAACAGAGGTTACAGACTTCATTAAATACATTCTGAGAAGGCATTCTGTCAGAAAGCAATTTCTGTTGGATGTAACAATCCCGTACCTAAGTAGCTCATAGTAATAAAATAACTGAGAGCTTCCTTAGGGCATAACAGAGAGCAATTTGCCTTGCCTCCTTTGTTCAGTTCATCTGGACATCTAGGAAGTCACACTACTGTGCTCCAAAAGATCTTACAAGAAAGACCCCATCATCCTTTGTTATAACAGATATCACATCACATCACAGCCCATTCATTTTCTTCAATAAACTGAGTTCCGAATAAGCCCAACAGAAGGAAAAATCTGCAGCTGAACTTACTGTAGTATGGAAGAATCATTAGCTATTCTGACTTTGTTCTTCAGAATTATATTTACAGTTACATTGTGCAGATAACTAGCTTTCTTTTCAAGAACATGTCAATATTCAAATTATGGAACTAACTAAATCAGGCCACGTGCCTTACAAAAAAGGTATTAATCTTCAATGTCAATGCTGATGATAAACCTGCTTCAAGTATTTTAAAGCAATTACTTGCTGCCGCTGCCCCTGCAATTTCTCTAGTTCTTTCTTCAGCTCTTCTGAATACCACCTCTCCTCCTGAGGGGGGGGAAGGAGATGAGAGAGAGAGAGAAAACTGTAAATTTGGTTGCTTAAGACAGTGGAACATTTTGTAATTTGAAACAAAGAACCAAATGCAAGTAAAATACATTTCCAACCTTGAGCGAAGCTTGCAAGTCTTGGACTTCTTGTCGGAGCAGCGACACTTCATCTCTGAACCAATATATTCGTGGAGTGGAGAAAATGAACACGCAGTGGTTATGTTTTTGTCAATTATATAGAGGTTATCACTCCAGTTTTTTAATACATATTATAGCATAGCATTGTATAAATATAACGTACACAATTATATATAATTATGTTTAGAGTTTCTGAAAGTTGGAACAAACCAGATTAATAGATATTGAATGGTTCGTTTTGCACATCATGTGCAAATTCTAAACATATTAATTGGGTAAGTAAAGAAACAGGTGTGCAAAAAGTCTCAGGAAAATGATGTAAATCTAGCTCAGTGCATCAGCTCAACCCCGTGAGTTCAGAACAGCAAATCTGTGTGCTGGGACATTGAGCTGTTTTGCATGCCTTCTTATGAAAAGGCCAGGTCTGCTCTCCTCCGCCTCCCCTAGCGTGTGAAGGAGCACTGCTGAGAGCCAGCACGCTATCTGGTGCCTTCTGAAACACGGCAGTTACATAATGTTTCATCCACACAGCAATTCGCTATGCCCCACAGATACACTTCGCTTCATGGTCTGAATGTTTAAAGCCTTGGGATTTTCAATTCTCAGATCTCATGCTCAAGCCTCCAGCCATGCAAGAACACGAGAGCCAAGGCTAAAATTGTCACTAATTGATTTAGACAGCACCCTTCTAAATCGCAGCTCTCCTTACTGAATCGCAACTACGCATACAAGGATAATGTTGCATTACTGAGATACAGCCACACTGAACACAGAACACCCAGGTCATTAAACTAACACAAACATACCCTTTCTTATTGTTTGCACAGTGGCAGCACTGAGGAATACACAAAATATAGGTGTGTGGGTGCCGATGCCAACAAATTCTCTCAGTGTTATACCACACAGTTTTATTACTGCTGTGCTGCATTATCCCCTCCTCCACAGATGTGCTTTTAAATTATCTCATACTTAGAGGGGGGGAAAAAAGCAAAGCAAAGCAAGCTATTCTTTAGCTGGGAAGGAATAGATTTAACCTCCATTAACCTATTAACATCAGGTCAGAGTCATCAAGAAGCAAGTGAAACATACACACTTGAACCAGTGAAGCAAGAACTCCAAGGTGGACCAATTCTAATGGCAAAGCAAACATGGGATATTGGGAGGCAATGGTTTTTTTCAGAGGAAGATTTTCTGCAGTTTACACATTATTCTGCCTGTGCGAGACATTCACTGGAGGTTTGCAAATACACCTTGACTGAGACAGGTACAGCTGTAATCCAAAACCTATTCATTGGTTGTGGGTGGAAGGGAGAGAGCAGCTTTCTCACCAGTATAAGTGAATGAGCTAATAGTCCCACCTAAGATCATAAATGAAATTTCAGACAGGTGAAACAGTTAACTGTATTGAAGTTGGACCTGAACATACACCATATCTGCAATTCTAAAGCATTTAAGATGTTGTGGTCTGTGTAGCAGATAAAAGGCTTTGAACTGTGCAAAAATAGTCTGTGGTAGAGGGGAAGCAGGAGGAGAGAAGGGGAAGATAGAGAGAGAGTTTATAATGTAAAGTCCCTTCTACAGTGGTTGCCTACCAACACAGCTTTGCTTGACACTTTAAGATGAAACCTAAATTCAGTTTAACTGACCAATGGAAAATGATTGTGGGGTGTATGCGTCTAGGCGTAAGGGATCTCTCTATCACTCTATCACACTAAGGATATGCTGTATCTGGCATATCTTTACTATCCTTTTCCTTATGCTCAAGTCCATTCCCCACCTGTAATGCCAATACACCCATAATAGCACAGAGTACCAGTGGCCTTGATGAACCACACTGGGGACAGCTACACGATTTACTCTTGGCACTTAATTATGGTAGTTTAATGGGGGGTGGGGAGGGAGAGGACACAATTCGATTCAAAGAACCTAGCTTTCTCTACTGACTAAACAAGGAACTTCACCTACCAACCCTGGTACTATCAATTACAGTAAGGTTCACTCCTAGACCACTAACAGAGTGGCTCCCTGCTGCAGGCTGCAGTATTTCTTTAATGTGGTATTCCAAGTCTTGGAAAAAACCCATTTATGTTGAATGAGAGTTTTCTCAAACAAGCAGGCTACTAAGAAACATTAAACAATGCCACACTAACAAGAAGAAATAGCTCGTGTTACACAACAGCTCTCACCAGACTCCCTTCACTCCATCCAAACTCCCTGACCCTATCCACTTTTTCAATTATATGAGAGAAAACAAAAACACTTGTCCTTGAACTGTCAAGAGACAGAAAAGAAATAGATCAATTTCACCAGCCAACATCTGGTTGACATTGGAAACTTGCAGGCATAAAAATAAATCTTTCATAAACCATATAAAAGAGTACAGCTATAACCAATCATTCCCCGATGTGAATGCTACTACTCTATGAAGAGTATCATTTCAGGTCTAAGTTATACCACTCTGAAAAGGCTTAAATCAAACATAGAAGAAATACTCATTCTTGAATAAATGTGCACACAGGAAACCCAGTGTATCTATCACTTTCTCCTATATAAAGCCACAATTTTGATTTCTTTTGTCACACCAGCTGGGAGAGAAGGCATCTGTGCATGAAGACACGAGCTCTGCTAACACTGGCCCTTACTGGCTTGCCAGCTCTGCACAATACTGGGAGATACAGATCTTCATTCAGGTACCAACTGAAACACACTTTTCCACACACTTTGCTCACCGAAGAACCACCCTCTGAGGAGTCAGTGACATAGCAGCATGTATTTCTTTCAAAGTAATTATCACTTTGGTTCACAGTTCCACTAGTGACAAAATATTTGCACCGTTTACTTCCAGCACTGGCAGAAGCCAGCGGTGTTATCAGGTCATGCTGTGTGTACCTCTGTCTGCTGAATGAGGCCACAGGCAGCTGCTCGCTTTTCCTGCTACATACAGCTGGTCTAATAAATAAATCAACCAGACACACTTCCTAGGAATATATTTAACAACACAGTTTTGACCAAAAACAGTTAAATAATAAATAAAAAATTAAGAGAAGATTTCTGAAGGTCAGCATGGAATTTCTAGAATGCAAGGAGAATTAGTGACACAGAAACTTGTCAGACTTGCAAATAACTAGGTAATATGGGAACATATTTAGGCAAATACTGATGTTTTAATTACCCAGTGAGGACCCTAACTACCCAGGGACAAAACCAAGTTTCTTCTCTATGTTCAGGATTGTCTTCTCTCATCCTCAAAAGGTAAAATTTCAAGATGGAAATTAAGGGGAACCACTCTGTATTCTGCCACATTCCTAAAAATCATTCCAGTCTTTAATATTGCCTTGTCAGCTGCATGAGAAAGAGGTGATTTAATTAACAATATAAACATGTGTATCTGATTTTCATTTATTGTCAGATCAATATCAGCCAATGTAAGTTTCAAGCTGCTTTTTAACTGTAGTTGGAAATGGGGCATGAACATTTAAATACTTGACTACATAATTAAGTGTTCAAATTAATACAGCCTTCAGTATAATTAGAAGTAGCTCAACACCGACACAAAAGCACATGCACAAATGATTACTGTTGCACCTTTCCGGTGACAGATGACCTTCCCCTCCATGAGTTGAATCAATGCCAGAATTATGAACTGCTTCATAGTGCTTGAACAGCTCCTCAGCTGATCCGTGAGACTTCATACAAAGAGGACAAATAAAGCCCTATTATAAAAAGGAAAAGAAAAAAAAAAAGTTAAAAAAAAAAGTGAGGATTTTTTTAACCTTATTTTTTTTAAAAATAAACCTAAATTTCCTTTGCACATCTAAAAAGTAGCAAATACAATTGTTAAGATAGTAATTATTCATGCTCTTGTAACACCTTTCACAATTAACAAGTTAGAAAATGCCTGCAAGTGTCAGAGAATCTTTAAGGTTGGAAAAGACTTCCAAAATCATTGCATGCAACCATCACCACTAAACAATGTCCCAAAGTACCACACCTACATCTTTTTTGAACACCTCCAGGGATGGTGACTCCACCTCCTCTCCAGGCAGCCTGTTCCAATGCTTGTCAACCTTTTCTGTGAAGAAAGTTCTCCTAACGCCCAATCTAAACCTCCTTTGCTGAAACTTGAGCCATTTCCTCCTCTCCTATAGCTTGTTACTTGGGAGAAGAGACCAACGCTCACCTCACTACAACCTCCTTTCAGGTAGTTGTAGAGAGCGATAAGGTCTCCCCTCAGCCTTCTCCAGACTAAACAACCCCACTTCCCTCAGATACTTCTGGTACAATTTGTGCTCCAGACCCTTCACCAGCTTCGCTGCCCTTCTTTGGACATGTTCCAGCACCACAATGTCTTCTTGCAGCAAGGTGCCCAAAACTGAACACAGTAGTTGAGAGGCGGCCTCACCAGAACTGACTGAGCACAGGGGCATGATCACTTCCCTACTCCTGATGGCCACACTATGTCTGACACAGGCCAGGATGCTGTTGGCCTTCTTGGCCACCTGAGCACACTGCTGGCTCATGTGCAGACAGGTGTCAACCAGCACTCACAGGTCCTTTTCCACCAGGCAGCTCTCCTGCCACTCTGCCCCAAGCATGTAACATTGCCTGGGGTTGTTGTGACACAAGTGCAGGACCGGCACTTGACTTTGTTAAACTTTATACAGTTGATCTCAGCTCATCAACTGCATTAAGTCATAGTTCATTATTCAGTGTTTGGGGTTTTTCTACCCAACAGCATTACATACTAGCAACAAAACATTCATTAAAAAAAAATAAGAAGTCATTTTAGAAGGACTGCTCTGCAATTTCTTCACTCCCAAGAAAAGACTTTTCCATGCAACTTTCCATAAAATCAGATTCTTCTTCCAAACAGGAAGTAAACTTTGAACTTTGGTCTTAAAAAAAGGAGATACAAGAACTCACTCTAAAGCACAGCTATTCATACATTTATTACCACCATATGTAGGCTACTGATTTTAACGTGGGCAAGAAGAATAAGAAACAGTTTTTACCTCACACATAGTAAATGCAATTCAGAGAAATGCTACCTCAAGAAAATCAAATCTCTAAAGAATCAGAAATCATCTACTTTCATTACAGCATATTTACTGCAAATTTACCTGAGTGAAAATTTAGCAGAGCAATGCCCTCATTCTACCCATTATCCCATGGAAAAATCAAACCAGTAAATATTATGTACATTTAAACACTTGTGAAGCGTTTAAACTGACACTTAACCAAAATAGCATCCATCTCATTTTATCTAGCAAACTATCACACTTCTTTTTTTAAGTGCTGTACATTATAATTTTTATTCACTCATTTGGTTATCCTGCCCATTCTGAGCTCAATTCCCATTTACACTACAGCCCATATGCACCACGGTGGCAAAACAGACATTTCAAGGTGACAGGAAACAATTTAATGCCATGTTAAAGGCTCCCTGTAATTCCAAACACTGCAGAGAGAACCTGCATAAGGGAGATTAAGGCTCACAGTTTCTTAAATGAATTTCAAATACACTTCTGTGTACTTGTATGTTACCCTTAAGTCCCTTATGCTAGCACAGATTTAGTGAACTCCAATGCTAAACCAAGGCTTTTCAGTATCCAAGATGAGACTACTCCTGTGGGATTATCCCACTTCACATACAATATACTCCCGTACAACTTCTGAAGGGGACGTGAAGAGTTTTGACACTCCTTTACTTCTCTTAACTTCGTCCTTGGACGTTATGAGACAAGCCACAAAACTTTGAATATTGGCAGAAAATGAGCATACTGAATGCACGTGTCGAGAACCACGACAGCACTCATTTTCCAACCTCACATTCATAGTACTTTGCTTCACTAGTCTCTAAGAATTCAACAACCAAACACTTACATGAATTTAACCCAGGTGAACCATGGGCCCCACCTGGAGTACTGGGTCCAGTTCTGGGCTCCCTGGTATAAAAAAGACAGGGACCTCCTGGAGAGAGTCCAGAGAAGGGCTACAAAGATGATTAAGGGCCTGGAGCATCTCCCCTATGAGGACAGGCTGAGTGAGCTGGGACTGTTTAGTCTGGAGAAAAGAAGACTTAGGGGGGACCTAATTAGTGTTTATAAATATCTTAGGCAGGGGATGCAGGGGGAATTGGCCAACCCCTTTTCAGTGGTCTGTGGGGACAGGACAAGGGGCAATGGCTGTAAACTGGAGCATAGGAAGTTCCACACCAACATGCGGCAGAACTTTTTCACAGTGAGGGTGACAGAGCCCTGGGACAGGCTGCCCAGGGGGGTGGTGGAGTCTCCTTCTCTGGAGATATTCAAGCCCCATCTGGATGCCTCCCTGTGCAATATGAGCTAGGGAGCTGCTTTGGCAGGGGGGTTGGACCCGATGATCTCTCGAGGTCCCTTCCAACCCCTACCATGCTGTGATTCTGTGTGATTCTGTGATCATCCTCTGCTACTCCAACATGGCCAGAGCTCTGGAGGACTGAGCAGGGACTTTGTAACTGCTCTTACTTGTCTAGTGTTTCAGAAATAACTACAGTTGCTTGTCAAACCCACGATATGCCGTACTGAAGATTAATTTTGGCACGACTAGATAAAACAAAACAGTGCATTCTTTCCTATGTAGACAACAGGTATTTACCCTTAACAATCATTTATTTATTTCCAGAATTGATCATTGCAGATTCACTCCAGATTACACCAAGTTAACTCATATATATATATATGCACGTATCTATATAAATATGATATATATATACACACAGACATGCCAAAATGGGCACAGAATATTAATTACACTACTATATTCCCACTGATGTTTGTCTTCTACAATTAGATGTAATTATATGATGGCAGAAACAGTCACTCCAAGTAAAAAATCAGAGGGAGCTTCCTGGCAAAGAGTAATATCAATGAACTAGAGGTAGGGTTAAAGCAGCCAGTCTCATACAGCGATGCTGCAAGAGCATCCTTTTGGGATAAAATGCTACCAAGCAGATCTCAATGTTTAGTTTTGTTTCCCAGGGATTGGAAGGGCTGTGGTTCACAGAGAAAAGCAAATGTTCCTCCTAGCGCCGGAAGAGCATCTGGAAAGAACAAGAGTAGAAAATTGCTCTCGCCTCTCCTTTTTGCCTTTTAATTCTTTCCATTTAAACAGCATAGTCTGTTTCTTTGCTTGGGTTTTTGTGGGGCTTTTTTTATGTGGTTGGGGCTTATTCTGTGGAAATAGGAGTCCTGGAGAAGAGGAAAGAATAGATTATATGTGCAATTAGCCCAAGGGGACAGCAATCAATCATTTGTTTCATTTGTTAGGCAAAGGCAGCCCAAGATTTCCCAGGCCGGCAGACCTGAAAGCAGTGGCTGCAGGATGAGGGGCCAGAGGCAGAGGAGAGATGCCACACCAAGGGAATGTGCTGCAGCCAAAAGCCCAGGGGGTGGATGGGAGCTCTGAGGAGGCAGGCTTGCTGTCATCAGCAAAGGGGTGAAGCATGGACAAAACCTCCTCTTTATGGTAGAAACCACCCTCTTCTCACATGCGCAGTGAGTTAAGTGATCACCCACCAGCCTCAGGCTCTCCACCAGTACTGCTGTGACCACGGCTGGCCTTGTTTTTGGGGGACCCAGCACTGACTCCATCAGCACTGGGTTACAGCTCTCACACACATCCTCACGTTGATGTAACGTTTCCTATAGGTCTGACACACAGAGTAAGATGTCACCCTTCTGCAACAGGGCAGCCCCAGCAGGGAAGATGTCATCCTTCCTGTGCAGAGCAGTTCCTACAGCTGCCAGCACTACCACTCACACATCAGAGTCTTAAAACCACCCAAAGCCAGGTCCTGGCTGTGTCTTGCAGGCTAATAAAAGTCAGATGTCAACTCTGATGTCAGCAGCATTAATTCAGTTCTCTTTGGAGTAAGAAAATAAGAATCATCAGAATCTTCCTGGGCACCAGACAGGTGACAATCTTGTCTGGGGGACTTGGGTTGGTGGATCTCTCACTTTATCTCTCTTTTAAAAGTTGTGCAGTTACACCCATGGGATGTAACACTGCTCACTACAAATTGGGTAGTACACAGCTGAGATGTCCTTTCCAGTACGTCTTGGCTCCATTAACCAATGGACTTGTTTACAGAAGCTGCAAGTAGGAGAGCAATGTTGTTCTTGTATTTGAGGAAGGAAGGTACCATATAAAACCTGCAGTTATACTTTTCAAAAGGCTGCATTTGCCAAGAGACACATGGTAGGTTTTGCTTTAAGATGCATTTAGGAGTTACTCTGCATAAAGCACAGCCACAGCGAAGTGAAAGGCAATTCATATTCTTCATTTAATAAAAGCAAAGACATCACTTACAGCCCCTGCAGCACTGTACCATAATTGTAAGTCCCTAATTGATGTTTCTGATTGGGATTTATCTTCCACTTTACACAGGAAGAAGAGAGCCCAAAAGAAGCTAAAGGATGATTAGATGGGTTTTGTTTTTGTAAATATAGAATCTTTCCAGCAGGACAGGGCAATTCACTTCAGTGAATTCATCCAAAGCATTTTGGAGGTGCCTATCAGTTAACAAAAAGTAAAACCAAACCTACAACCATCACACACACAAGATTTTTTAATCAGGAAAAGAGTTCTTAAGACCACCACAGAATTGCTGAAGCAAGAACAGTAAGAAAGACCAAACCAAAACACCGTATACGTGCACAAACAACCCACTAGGAGCCAGCACACAACCTGCTGCTCAAAACAGCCCCTGGCCCAGCGATCAAGGCATTCATTTCAATGAGAACAAGAGAGGTGCTGAACTTCAAATCCCAATTTTCCAATCCCATGGGAAACATTTCTCTTTCAGGTGCATGCCTGCGAGCCATGCCTAGCACCCAGCACCTCCACAGCACCATGTTGTTCACAGCTGGACAGGCCTTCCTGGGTGCAAAGACTCCAACACGTAACAGTTGCACTCAGAGCACAACAGAAATTCCCACACAGAGATTTTGTAGGCAGGTGTCTTGCCTCAGCTCGAGTTGTAACACCGAATTTCACTGAAGATCTCTGACTCTGTGGAAGCACCATAGGCTTGTCTACTTGCCTTTCTCAAGAAAGACTTAAAAATAAGACTGTGGAAGAATGTTTGTAGCTATTTCTCTCCTCTAATCCCTAAGATATACTTTCAACCCTGGTAAAGTTAAGCCTCTGAGCTCTCTCTCTCCTAAAAGGCATACAAGGTAAACCATTCCTTTCGGGTAACGTTAATATTCGTACGAGTCATTAATACAGCATTCTTTGGGAAGTACGTCAGGATGCTAAAAGCAACAGTGGAAGGAAACTCTCTCCACAAGAGCTACCATATTTACTTTTATCGTGCCAATATAAATTTACAGGGCTATTAACTGTTGGAAGAACTTTGGCCTCCCCACATTGAAGCACACTGTCCAGGGAGGACAGGGGCACACAACCAGGTTTGACTGCAGGCTCCTCCTAATCCTCAGACTACCGTAAAACCCATTCACAAATAGTTTATGTGACAGAAAAATTATTGTATAGGACTGAATGGGTTCTGTTTCTGTGGCTTCTCCTTGTATTACTCTGTAGAACTAGAAGAGTAGAGTAGTGGTACTACAATGTATTTCTGAAAATCTCAGCCTTCTCACAGTATTGCTTTACTTGTAATGGGTTTTTTCTCTCACTATTCTGCACAAACCTGATCTAATGGAGTTGGGTAGTGACAATACATTTTGAAAAGCAGCGTTTTCCTTACTCATTAGCAAAGAAAATTGAAGATTTTAAAGTTAGTCCATAACCACACTGAAGACTCCTGCTTGAGGTTTTTAAAAAAAAAAAAAAACACCACAAACATTTACATGTAGGTGTCTACTCCCCAATCACTACCAATTAACGGAGGAAGCAGCTAGTTGGCTGACCTAACAAATGTGTGTGTCATACGTACAGCCAGCATAACAGCTCCCTGGGCTCCATCATTGATAACTGGAGCTTGAGACACCTACATATACATGCATTAAACCTGTTTCCATCTGCCAACTGCTCTTTTTTCTTCCAGAGCTTTAATGAAACTATCTGTATAGAGCTAACATGAAAACTTAAGTAATTAATGAGTGAAAGAGCAGCTTACTTTATTTGAAGCTCCTTTTTCACAAATTAAAACTGGTGTTATCAGGAAGAAGGATGACAAAAGTTCTTTAAGGACAGTCCCATAGTCAGAACAGTTTTTACATGCTGGAATTCAGATTACCTCATCTAATTGGAGTCCAAGAAAAAAGGTACCTTATTTAAGTTAGAATTAGCCAAGCTACCCAGGTTCCTTAGTATTTTCTTCAAAGATCTGATGGCTGTTTAGTCTGTTCCCAAATCCCATTTTAATATTGCACAGAACTGAACAAGTGGTCCCACTTAGGTTGCTACAATTGCTGCTGACCCACAGCTATATGTGGCATGGAACCATACAGCACGAAGAGCCCCCACAGAGCTCTATTTCCTAACACAAACAGCTTCTGCAACATCTTGAATTTTTATCCCAGCAATTATGTTGTGAGTCAAGCTTAAAGAACCAAGGAACTTTGCTCTTTTCCACTGAGAAGTCATTTTTATTCCACAAACACTCTTCTTGGAAAATGTTTAAGTACTGTGGTGAATAGGAAAAAAACCCCAAAAAAACCCCAAAAAAAACCCCTCCAAAAAACCCACACCAAACCCCACAGAATTTCAGGACAATTGATCCTTTACCATACAGAAAAGGCAAGTGACTATTCTACCATATACACACTATAGGACAGCTTAGCCCAATCCAGTATGCACTTTAACATGCTTGGCATTCATATGACCAGGCTTTAAATTTAAATAAATTTGAGTTTCTGGGCTTCATCTTTGACCTTCCAGAAGGACTGGGCCAGCACTCAAGCCTACAGGCTGTTTCCAATGAGCCACATGAACAGAAAACAATAGCTGTGATTCAAACTCAAAGCTTTAACACCTTCCAGTCATGTCTCAGAACCCAGACTTACATTAACAACTCTTTCCCAACTCCATTGGTACGATAAGCGGTATGCTGCGAATAAAGTCCAGAGCATTTATAAGCCAAAAGTAAATTCAAGAGCTGTATGGCCTGTTCACGTGCTCAGAGGCATAAGCACTTTCCTGGATTTGATTTCACTTTTTGTGAATCAGGAATATTTGTAACAACTCTAAACGTTTTCCCACCACAAGGTGAACCTTCACAACCTTCCCTGACATGAGGTACGCAGCTTCACCAGCACTTAAACAGTAAGTCTAAGGTAAAACTCAGACATCCTCCAGCTACACAGTAATTTAAAGGCTGAAATATTTTACAGGACAGAAGATTAGGAACTGTATATACTTAAAGCCAGAGGAAAGAAACTTAGAGCTGAAAGAGGTATCAAGTAGTTTCTGGGCTTTATTTCCCAAATATATATCAAAGCAATTAACTGAATCCTTAGGAAGTTCTCAGAGGCAGATTAAACTGTCTCCCTGGATAGCAAGGGCAAGACCGTATTTCATCATTTATTTCAGAAGCTTTATACACTGATTATAAAAAGAGATATTTAAGATAAAGAATAAATAAACTAGGTCACTCCCTTTATATATTGCTAAAAGGAAAATACAGCTGACATTTTTTCCGTGCCTTCCACCAGAAAAAGCCCATACCTCTGTGTTTACATAAACAGTAAAATGACAGTGGCTTTCTCAGATAACATCTCTATTTAATCATTAGAAAAGTGGATAAAAAGGTCATGCTTTGTATAATTAAGACCTGCAATCCATTTCAATTTTACAAGCATGTATTTAACTTCCTGGACAAAACCAAAAAGGTGTCTTGCTATGGTTTATTTTATACCAGACTGCAAACTAGATGTCTTGCCAGAAAAGAAGCTGGATTTTACTGATAAGAATAGAACCAACATAGTTTCTAGTTCGGTTCTCTTCTGTTTTTACTATTGATGAGTAAGACTACAATTCTGTCACAACCTACAAGACCACGATTTTGTCACAAGTTAGAAATCCTAATTCAGTGGATTATCTATTCCTTAAAGAAAACTTGCATCACATGGCAAAGTCAAATCAAACCAGTATCTCTAATTCTTCATTCTCTCAGTATTGTTCAGATGTTGCAGCAGATTAATGTATTAATGTAGCTCAAGCAATGATTTTTTTGTTCCTGTGCAAAGCAGGCAAGTATCGCCAAGGTAAAAACAGTCGCTGCAACCTAATTCAAGAAGCAACTGAAAAAGAATAAAGTATCAGCATTAAAGCATGAAAATATCAGCATAAAATATCATAAAAAATGATACTCTATGCAAAACCAGCCTGCAACATTCCAAGGGCATCCTTCAAAACCAAAGATGCAATCAAATGCATCTACAGTGAAAGGCTAATAGGAAAAAACCCCATCATAAGTAATGAGATATTTTCAAAGAAAGAAAAAACCCTCATATTTTTGCACAACTAGTATGCCAATTTAAACTCTAGGCAATCATGCTAATAAAACTCTGTTTAGAAAACATCAGGATTATATCTTGCTTGTTTCAGCCAAGAAATACATATTTACTAAATATCTGGGAAGTTATGAAGCCTACCCAAAAAGAACCTGATAAAAACTGCCTTGGATTTAGCCTCGCTGTAGATAAGACAACAGCTAGTAACAGCTACTATATTCTAAACATTGCAGAAATACCACACAGTGTGGTTTTGGATACCTCAGGAGAAATCAAGAAGGGAAGTCTGAAACTAAGCAACTCTGACTCAGTGTTCAGATGTCCTGAACGCCCAACAGAGACAGTCAGGAAATGCTGGACACAGTTTACAAACACATCATTCCTTTAGGAAAAAGAAAATAAAAGAAGACAAAACAGAGGAATCCACACAGCTTTTCTGACACCGCTGTATACGTGGAAGTTGGGGAACAGCGTTCCTGTCTGGGAACGTGGTGGTACGTGTGACTTCAAGCCAGCATGTATTTGGCTGAGTTGGCGCTACATGGACAGACACTTGCCAACGTTTTGGTGGTTGTTCCAGCTGCTGAAGCTGCTGTCTTTTAAAGTAAGGCTTCATCAGTGCTTGGGGAGCCAGGGAAAGTACTTCACCGTCATCTGCTACAGTTATCACACAGTGCAATCCCTAGTTCAAACCACGAGGGCTGCAGAGAGACTGTTTAAAGAGGAAGACCATAAATAAGGCTGTAAGCGAGTGGCAAGGATCCCTTCCCACAACAGGACATCAGGCACTTTGGGAATTGCAGGAGTGGGTGCCTGTGACCAAAGAACAAGATCAACTCTAACTGCCTGAAGGACAGAGAGGAGGGAAGGGCAAGGAGTAGAGAGGGGCAAATGACCTGACTTACTAAATATTTGATCAGCAGGGAATGTGTATCAGTGGAAGACAAGTGGAAGAAAGCTGTAGACATGCAAAACTAAAAGCAATGAACTAATGATTTTGTCAGTCAAGTGAGAGATTTTCAGGTCTCACAAAGTGTGACCAAACTCTGCGCTTGTAACGTGTCCTATCTCCACGTTCCTGGAGCACACACTGGCAGAAAACCTGCACTCAGGAGCTTCTTCAGCAGTTTCAAAAAAAGAAAAGTGTTTTAACTTTTCACAGCAGCATCTGCAAGCAGCAGAAAGCCAAACACTAGTCTAAGCAAGCCAAACTCACAATGCTTCATGACTGCCATGTAAAACGACATTGATAACAGATTATATTTTTCTTATAATGCCAATCTAGGAATGGCAAAGATGGAATGAAAGGTGACAACCCAGTTTTGTTGCCACTTCAGGATCACAATGTGCTTGCTGCAAATGGAAACTATCATTTTCTACCGACAGATGCAAACCATCAGCTTCTCAGCAGGCAAGTATTTTAGATTTTACATACTAGCATTGGTTGTAATGATTAAGAGATTTCCCCACTTTTTCAATGCTTCTATGCATACTGATGTAATAAGAGATCAAAATGGGGAAAAAAAAATCTATACATTAGCATTCTTTGTTTCTCACCTCTTCCTGATATTTCCTGAATTGCTGTAACAAGAAATACAGCTTTAGCAACAGGGAACAGCAAGAGCTAGAAACAACTGAATTTGCATTACACGTGCTACACTCAATACACAAGTTTTATCAAGTCAAAAAGTTCTAATCAGCTACTGACAAGTACAAAGCACTGACAAATATCCGATGGTGGAAAACTCAAGAGTGGGAAAGAACCTGCCAGCAGCGCATGAAACTATGTTAAACACAACCCAGCTTAAATGAAAGAACAACTTCTTCAGGTAACAGAACCACGCCTGATGGCTCACATCCCACACATTACTGGTATCATTGCATCAGGAATTCCACAACCTGTCACTGGTAAGTCACTGCTTAGTCAAATAAGGGACTTCCATTGTGATCAGATTAATACAGAAAACCAAAAGCTGACTTGAGCACAGAGCTCTACGGATGGTCCCGGCTTCAGCAGGAGGCACTGAGGAGTCAATCCAAAGACAGTCTCCAGGCCTCCTGGCTCTGAGGAGGTCCTGCAGCACTCCAGAAGAGCATCAGCATGTGTCAGTTTTAACAGAGACTCAGCTCACTTTAACTGTTGACTCTTCACCCTCGAAAAAAGACCTCAAGTGAGAAGTGTATTGATGGCTTTAATCATCTTTGGGAACAACAACCCACAAATTTAAGTTTTCCCTTCAAAAACAAAGTGTAAATACATGTTGAATGTAGGGAAGGAAAAAAAGCGCTGCTTGACAAATGCATACAGGAACAAACACAACAAAATCACATTGCTCACACAGCTGGGAACAAACACTTTGTTTCCAAAACCCAACAAAAGTAACTTGGCAGAAAGAAGGAGCACTTTACCTTCATATAAAACCCATTTAGCACGTGGTGAGCTGCATGCTCCCAGAAGTCAAATCTACTCTCTGAAGGTTCACAGTAAAAAAACAATTCCTGTGTGGTTAGAGGCCATTACCTTCCAGAATCTGACCTCTTCCAATACAGCAGTGTAAAGCTGCATGCTTTGTTTTAGTGATGTGGTTTTACGCTCCTCAACTGGAAGAATTTAGAAATGCACTACCACTTACAATGTCTATTACCTGAAACAGCCTTCGCGTTTTGTTGGGGGCGTAAAAAATGCCAATAAAATTCTATATAAAAAATTGTTTTAATAATTATTTTTTAAATATTGCTGCAATATTTCAGTTTCTTAAAATATGTCGAAGAAGATAAGGTTCTAATTATTTTTATATTGCTGTCCTCTGCTCCATCTTTTACCCAACATACCTATCCCCCACTAGAAATCTGCTTTAAAAATAGTTAGGTAATAAGAGCCTAAAGCATTTCTTTTCACAAAGGATATATCAAATCTGTATTTATCACTACACTGAGTCTGAAGTGAAGTAAACTAAGTAATCTAACAGTCTTATTTACAAGAAAATCAAGCAAAGGTGCTCAAAAAGAATATATCAGTGACTGCAAGTCTCCCAGGACTGTAAATGTTTCATGTGAGAGAGAACTGCAAACCAGAAAGCTAGACATAGATTAATTCTTCTGCTGAATGTATACTTTGGAATCATGCATAAGAGATCAAATTATGTTCCAGCAAGGAATTAAAAGAAACCATTTAAAAAGCTGACACCCAAGCCAGGAGAAGAGATCCATGTTCATTTAAAGAAGCCCATTACCAAAGCTATTGAAACAAAATAAACAAGACCCACAGTGACAGCTGGGAGGTCACGAAGCTCCTGTCTTCCTTCTGTCCCAGCGTGCTCATTCTGGTAATGTTCACACAGATCAGTGGGAGTTACACACGTTTTCATACATAGTGGACAGATGAAGCCCTGTGAAACGTATATTTACTTTTCAGACACTAATAAAGACAAAAAGCAGATCTGGAATCAAATGCTGTTTAAATTCTTACACTGAAAGTTCTCTACAGTCACCAAAAGCAAAATCTGTTTTCCTTTTGGATAGTTTCTGAAACCACTTATCAATACCATGGAGAAGGCAAGGAACAGTCATTAAAAGCAATGAAAATAAATCTAAGATGCTACCACACTGCTGCATACCGCTATGTGCTTTCCAGACACTCTCAGTACCCCCTTCAGGTGGCAAAGGAATACACTGTGTAACGAACTGCGAGTGGACCACGATAAGGCATTACATCAGATCCACGGCGCAGCTTCCCACAGCATGTTCAGAGGTTTCAGAGAGACACAAGAGTGAGATTGCAGAAGTGCCCCTGTATATTGATAAGCCAGTTTGCAGCAGGATGAGAGGCTGAGGTGCCCGCGCGGCCGCACGCCTGGCTAGCATGCCCACTTTTGGGAGCCCTTCCCAGTAGAATGAAAACAAAAGAGCAGCCCAAACAACCAAACCCAAGCATGCACGCGAGAGATTCACCTAAGCCAAAAGTTATACCAGTTCCTGAAAAACAACAGCTTTACATCCTCAAGACACATCTTTAAACACCTGGAAGCAGGGTGGAGAGTAAAGCGCTGGTGGGCTCTCTGCCCACGCTGCTGGCTGGAGGATGCCAGCTAGCCCATGGCAGAGGCAGGCAGAACAGGCTGAACACAACCTTCCGTCACGCACGGAAAGGTTAAGGCCCCTTCCAAAAAGGGTACCTGTGGCAAACCTGTCTAGCTAATGCAGCCACATTACACTAATGAAAGCATAAGCATGCTGGTGGGCTTGCTGCAAGCGTATTTAGCAACCCTGTACTGCAGACAGAGCCATACTGGGACCTATGCTAAAATGGTAGGATAAACTGTTTCCTGCTTGGGCAAATTGCACAGTGAATAAAAGATGTACCCAGACTTGATTATAGCTCTGTGTTATCTTAAGTGTTGACGTGGCCACAGACAGGACTAAACCAGATTTTCACCTCCCCTTCACCAAGGAACAATTTGAATTCAGACTTCCCCACTCCTTTCGTTTCACACTACTGTTCTGAGAAACCAAAATTGATTTCAACCAGGCTTGAGGTGGTAGGAAAACTAAGAATCTGCATAGATTTCATAATTATTCTCCATTTGAATCTTGCAGCAATATAAAATAGAAAATCTAGCCAAGAAATGGAACAAAAAAATAAATCAACTTTATGTAATTCTGGGGAACATAGTGATAAAGTGGAGAGCAAACATTCTGCAAAGTCTAGCTACAGTGCTCCTGCTGAGAAGTTCTCAAGGGACAATACCTCAGGCCAGCTGCGCAGGAAAAGGAACACCAACAGAAAGGCTCAAGTTGCAAGCTGTAACATGCAAATCTCAGGAGAATAAGAACCCATCACCAGCCTCAGAGCTCACTTTCAAACTGATTTTTCAAAATTATATGCTAAGGGGAACACCCCATTTATAACCAATACAACAGAGACTGGGATTATCAACAACTAAAAGATCCTTTTTCACATTACACAGAATCAACCAAAAGCGACACTGCAAGCTTTGATCAGACCCAGTTTCAACTCAGGAGCAAGAAAAGCCAAGGGTGCAATAGCACAGGCTCACCACCACTTCAACAGCTCAACCTGTGTCAAGGAAGTGCTACCAGGTTGGTACTGAGGTGCCTTGTGACACCCACCAGCTGCACAGCCAGTGAAACTGCACTCGTGGTAATGGAACTGTGCAATTTTAGCCAAACTTTAGGAAGAAGCAATTACCCCACTGCACACTTTTATGCCTTAATTAGCTAGAAAAGTAATGAGGTTTTAGTCTGCAATTTAAGAATATTTATTTGTTTCATGAATGGTGTAAATATGCATACAAGCCAGATTTGGACTCACAAACGTGTGACATGTAAAACAAATGGCAAAATATTAAGGAATGTCTGATTATACTGACTGTAATAAGGCTTCAAAAATAAGAAATAAGCAGATGCACAGATGGAAGGCAATTAGGATTTTAAACATCACTGTGAAAGTTTCTATTTTACCATAGCAGACAGGAGAGTGTTTGAATCATCATACACTTTTTTCAGTGTAAAAAAGGGCACTTTGCTCCCTTTAATGCTGTAATAGGAGTAATTAACCTTGCGCTGCATTTGTATGCGAAGCTTGAAACGTTTTCAAGTCAGGCAATCAGGCTACATTAGCACAAACTAGCTTCAGCGGCCAGCGAAGTCAGTTTGCATTTTTAAGAGTTAATATTTGACAACACTGGAAATCCAAAGACATTGTAACAGGGGATTGAAGCAAGAATAACAACTTATTCTGCTGGTTAAATATGGCATACAGCACATAAAAAATGCATAGGATTTACAAGTGACAGATTTATACACCAATACCAAACAAAAACCAACACATTTGGTATTGCACAAGGAGGAGGTTTCCAGTACACATTATAGTTTAGCAGGACCAAGGTGAAAAGGGACTGCAAGTGTGACAAAATGTTAAGACTCATTTTTCAGAACGCTCATGAAAGATTTATTAACAAGGAATCTTAAGCTTATGTCTCATTGCTTTTAATTTTAATAATTCATCTCTAAGATTACAGGAAGGCTTGCTTGTGACCATTTAAATAGATAAGCTTAATTAACAGTTACATATAAATATGGCCTGGCTTACCTTTTTTTTAATTTAAAAAAAATAACCAACCAATTCTTAGAAGAAGACACTTCTGACTATTTCTTTAGCACAGCCATTATTTAGGTAGGGCACCAAAAGTTCCTCCCAACAGCTTCATGGATCAGCGAAACAGCACCCAGGGGACGCCAGCCCCTGGCACAGTGTACAGTACCTCGGAGGAGCCTTCGTTGTTCACGTCCACGGCATTTCCTGGTGTGGCAGATGAATCTGAATCTGAGCTCTGAGACCCTCCCCTACCCGGAGTCTGAAATAGAAGAAGAGACAAATGAGTGTCTACAGACTGTATTTAATAAAACATGGTACATATCCTATGCAAAGGCCTCTCCTCTACTTACTGGAGCACAGAAGTATCTTCCCTCCACAAGAATAATGAATTGAACAAGCTGACAAACGATTATGTAATTTTCAGCAAAACACTTCAGCAAAAGCTTTTATCCAAGACTCTCCAAGCATCAGAGAATGAGCAGACACCAGAAGCAAAGGCTAGGATTTTAAACCACTTCCTCTCATACACGCTCACCACAAAACAAAGAGCTAGGCTAAACCCTGCCCTCATGTCACTCACTCCAACGTTAAATTAGCTCTTTATATGAAGTAGGAAAAGGCTAGAAATTACAACCTAGACCATGTGAGAAGTAGTAAACTACTATCATAATTCTTTCTTGATAACTTGCCTACAAACTCAACAAGCCTTACAATATTTGAAAGAGAGCACACTAAAGAGCAAGGACCCTGCTGACACAGTAGGCATGCAAGCAGGTACACCACCTTGATTTGGAAAAAATAAAACTCAAGCCTGTGGCAAAGTTAAACCGCGTTCATCAGTAAGACAACCTGCAAAACCAAACTCCTACGAAGAGGGTGAAAACTGAAACATCAGTATTGATTTGAAACGATAGATTTAGAGAAAATAAGCAAATAAATTTTAAACACTACATGATTCAAAATCTGGATAGATGGATCACAGCTTACAATCCTTATTTAACTGTAACTTTGACTTAAATTTGATTTAACTTCTCTTACTCGTCTCCAGAAAGCCCCTGCTTGACCGATGGCAGAAGAGTTGCATTCGCCAAGCAAATACCAGCCAGGAAATTATCTTAATACTGATATGCAATCCTACTCTGAACAAAAACAAAACCAAAAAAAGTTCATTATCCAATTCCATGATGACAACTGCAAATGGGATGAAGTAATGCTACTGCTGCAGTTTAGCCCATCTGGAAATACTTATAATGTTATAAAAGATTTTCTAATTCAATACAAGGGGATTAAAGATACAAAATTTTAAATATATAGATGGAAATCTACAGGGAGTGGGGTAGAAGTAAATAAATTTGTTTCTAGACCTTGGTGTCTCCAAAATCTTATTTGTTTTAGAATTTTCTTGCTCAAATATATCCTCCTTTTTTTTCCCCCAGATAAATCAGCTATATAAACTTTTACAGGGTAAGATATCTGTGGCATACATGTTTTTCCATACCTTGAAAATTAAGTATATTTTCTTGCTTTGTTTTATAAAGAATGTTTTTTATCCATAAAGACAACAGTCTTTTATTAAAAAAAAACAAACAACCCCAACATAATAAAAAGTTCAAGTTTACTGATTAAGGATTTAATTCCCCATGAGATACAGTTCAATGTTAGAAAGGCTTCAAAGACTGGCGAAAGGGAAGCAGCAAGCTATCAGGCTGGTGACAGTAAGTGAAAACAAGGACCATCACTCCTCATTCTAGCCTTCTCTGGGGTCATCAGTTAAGTGATCAACATACACTGACCTTCCTACTCCCATGCCTTGTTTAATTTTATCTGTTTCATGTTTGTAAATAGTTTCAATATAGTTTCCTTCTAGTACAGCATACAAAAGCAATAGGCAAAATGACACAACCTCTCTGGGTTAGTAATAAGAGGTAAAAAAGGGTGTAAGCAAAGAATACCATGCACACGCGAAGCATCTCAAAGTGAAGGCATTAGCACTTCTCCTCCAGGTCACTGATACAGACAGTAAGCAAGGCACATCCCAGCATGGATTGTGGCTGCAAGCACATCAGGTTTTCATATGTCATCAAACTGGGAGGACCAGCTGATACACTCAAAGGTAGGACTGCCATTCAGAGGGACCTGGGTGGGCTGGAGGAGTAGGCTAACGGGAACCTCATGCAATTCAACGTGGACATATGTGAAAGGAAAACCCCTGACAGAAACACAGGCCTCTCTACTGAAAAGGACCTGGGGCACATCTCAGACAGCAAGTTGAACTGGAGCCAGCAGCATGCCCTGGCAGCAGAGACGGCCACCAGCACCCTGGGTTGTATTAAAAGAAGCCCAGCCAACTGGCCAGGGAAAGTGATCATCCCCCACTGGCCAGCACGTGTTGGACCACATCAAGATACTGCATCCAGTTTTGTCTCTCCCAGTCCAGGGAGGACATTGAGCGAGCTCAGCAAATGGCCACCCTGACAGCTGGAGCACCTCCCCTGTGGGGAGAGGCTGAGGGAACAGGGCTGGCTCAGCCTGTAGCAGAGACAACCTTGGGAGGGCTAACAGCAGTCCTACCACCACCTAAGAGAAGGTCATCCAAAAGGGGAAACCAGGCTGCTCCCAGCAGCACGCAGCAGGAGGACAACACACACCAAAAAAAAAAGAAAGAAGAGAGGATCCCACCTGACACAAGGAGAAGCTTCTCAAGCATGTAGGCCAGAGCTGAGCAGCCAGCTCCTGACCTCTGAGCTGGTCCTGCTCACAGAAGGAGCTCAGACTAGAGAGCTCCTGAGCTCCCTTCCTTCTCAACTTGTTCTGTGATCTCAGAATCATAGAATCATAGGGGTTGGAAGGGACCTCAAGAGATCGAGTCCAACCCCCTGTGGAAACACCCATCCTAAAGGAGAGCTCTGAAATGCAAGTTTAGCAAATTTAGGGAATTTTTTAAAAAGCTTTGGAAATCTGAATGTGATAAAAAAAGGCAGTCAGCTATGGTGGCTGTTCTGATCTAGAAAGCCTGAGAACTTGGACCCCTATCTGTCCCAGCATCTACATCCACAAGTAGAAACAGAGAAAGTTTTGAAATGGAGGAGGCCTCGGCATTCATGGATATAAGGTATCAGCCCCAACAAGCGAAGAATAGCTCGCTCAGCCTTGGACAGAGACGCAGAGGGAGAATGGGAACAAAACCCGATAGCCTGAGCAAGGGCAGTGAGAGATGGTCCTCAGACGGGCAGCGCATACCTCCACTTCAGCAATACCTGAGTGGATGCTTCCAGCATACCTAAACAATCACTTCATCCCAGCACCACAAACCTCCTGTGGCAATTAACACAGCGCTTTCTTCACCTTCCATCCTAACTTCTTACACAACCCTACCACTAGTCGCTAACTGCCCACCACACTTCGCAATGAGGTCTGCATATTAAGTTCTAGCACTACAAACTGGAGATTATTACAGCCTCCTGGATGAAAGCTCTTATATTAAAAGCACAGTATTATTACTACATGGTTGATTAAAGCATTTGCTTTATGAAACCCTTCAGACATGCTATAATCACACTGAAAGGCACCACGTGGCACGCCTTTCTATGCACCCTATACAGGACAAATTATTAAACGGTACCTGGTAAAATCCTTTTAGCCTTTCAAAAAAGCAATGTGCTCTCTTTAAAAGAGAAAGCCTAATTCCACACTAGATTTAGAAAGCTTAGCACAAATAGGTGGCATTTTCTGGTGAGTGACATGCACAGGAAAGAAGGGTGGGAAGGAAAGAGGTCGTTGGTTAACTTTCAAGATCAGGAGAAACACTCCATTGCATCCATTTTCAAAGTAACACAGACCAGCAAGAAAAATTCAATATAAATTTGGAAGGATGTTACAGAAACCCTGACTATAAATGTAACTGACTTATCTTTCAAGGCTGTAATATAATTTAAACACCCTTCACTGGCAAAATAAAGGGGGATTGGGAATGGTGTTTTTTTTTTAACTGAGCATTGCATGATCAAATAGGTTCACATGCATGTTTAAGCCAGGCTCCCAGACCACTCTCAGATCACATTCCATTAAGAAAACAAATAAATAAACCACCACACATCGAGCAACTCGGACTTTGTGAGTTAAGGAAAGATTTAGAATGCTGCTCTTTGTTTTCAGTTGGACTACACAGGGGAGCAAAAGAATGACTTCACGAATCCCACAGGAAAAGTAACTTTTCATATGTATTTTTACAAAATTAATATGTGACTCTTAAAAGCATACCTGGAGTTGAAAGACTAATGCAAAATTAGTCTCCCACCCAGCGTATTTCTTTCCAAGTTGTCAGTTATATTTATTTAATTTGCAGAGAAGCATATGTTTCCACTACTAGCACTAGAGTAGTAGAAGTAATATGCTAAACTTCATGATGTTGTTCTCTGTGTTTTCCCAAAACTGTGAGCTAATATAAAGAAACATCATTAACAACAAAAAGGACGACAATGATTGCAGCTTGTTATCTGAAAAGGAATAGAAAATTATATAATGAACCAGTTAAGCTAATATATTAAAATGACTGAGTATAAATACGGATCGCTGGCGTGTCATTTTTGCATAGTCATTTATCTGTCTATAGCTACACTCCATTCAGTTATGAGACTCTTTTCAGCAGTTTTAAATTCAGAATAAATTAAACCTTTGAAAAAAAAAATATGTTAAGCCTTGAGAATGTCTGAACAAATATGGATTTATAGTTTTTCCAGCACAGATTTAAATACTACAGAAGAGTACTACAGTTGAAACTTCTTAAAGTCCTGAAGCAGCAAGCAAGATGCAAGAGTGAGAAGATGAGAAGGCCAAAGCCCCTGTTATCAAACAACTCTCTGTGGTAGAAACAGAATACACTGCAATACAGGACAGTAACACCGTTTACTTCTCAAGAAGTGTGATGCTTATTTTATGACACCATAAAATGAACTGACTCCTGCCTGACTTCACAGGGTGTAAAACCTTTCCCACTGCACCACCGGTCCCACACAAGCTGACCTTGTGCCCAGGAAGAGGCACATGTGGTTCCTTCAACCCCACAGGGAAAGCACGAGCACAGCTGCAGGTCAGCATCCATCCATGTAAACACACTACCTAGCCAGCCCTGCACTTATAAATGTAAAGAAATTATAGGCAAGGGACGGGGTGCAATGTATCCCAGACAAGTCAACATCTCGAGCCCAGAGTACGAGTAAAGGCGACTGTACTGCCCATGCTACAGAAGTGCCAGCAAAGCCCTGTTCTCCACCTAGACCCCAAGATCTCAAGACTAGTAACTCAAACACTGTCAGAAACAGTACAAGAGGATCTTGCCACCCAAACACAGCACAATCCCTCAGACTTGTAGACAGCCAGTTAAATACAAAGAATGAAGACAAAACCCAACATAAACAGTAGTCAGGCTGGCTCAATAGATGAGCCCTCCACCACAAAACATGAGTGATGGGGATAAGGCTCAGAAGAAGGGCAAAGTAATCAGTTTTCCACCAGCTGAAAATAAGTGACTCCTGCTTACAAAAAGTGGTGGTTTGTTTTGGGGTTTTTTTCCTCTCCAAGTTTTAGTATCTCGCCAGCATAAGTGAGCCCTGCTTTAACAGACCAGAGGCAACAGCCACTGTCCCACTAGCAGATGAACGATGGAGAGGGGACACAATTGCCACAAAGAGCCATCAGAGTTGAACACAATAAAGAAAATACAGATCTTTAAAGAACCTACTGACCAAACCTAAAATATCTGGGCCGGAAAGTTGTGTAGCAAGAATGAATTAAAAGGGGTTTTATGGTGCAAACATACAGAAAAGATGGATCCCTGAGATGTCACACTGAAAACATCCATAAAATTTAGAAACAGCTCACAGGGAAAGGACCTAAAACACGAACCTAACTGAAGACAGCATGGAGACATTAACTTCAAAAACTAAATGAGCAATGTCAGTAGTAGCAAGTATATAATAATTTGCATTTTGAAAATATGCCATTCAAGGTCACTGCTGATGATTTTAAAAACAGAACTTACAACTGCGGTAGAAATAAAAAGAAAATTGGGGAAAAGAAGTATGAAGAAACATTTGATGTTTGAGAACTTTGGAAGTCTGAATTTCAAGTAGGTGACTAAAAGTATAAACAGAATCTTTGCAGCTTTGTTTTCCTCCGTTGCAACTTGACGGCCAGCTGAGTTTAAAAAAAATATAAAAGGAATGTAATCAAGAATTCCTTTTTCTTTAAAAACGCACTTACATAACTCAAGTTATAACACCAGCAACGACTAGCCATACAGAAAGGATGGTATCATGTACAATCAAATAATAAACCAAATACATATACAAGAAACCAAGCTTCAGTGACTGAAAGGGGAGGGGGGCAGGTTGCCAGCTACGTTAATGATGCACAGGAGAAGGGTCAAGAGGAGATTCCTTAGCCTTCAAATTACTGCCTCGCACACATGAAGGATTTTAATACTTACGCTCTTCATGAACAAACCTGACAGCAAGCTAAGGCTCACTATTAACACCAAAGTACTTTAGAAGTCTTTTTCATACTTCACCAATCACAGGCTGTAAGTCAGAAAGGTTTGTATAAGGTTGATTCAGTATTTTTTTTATAAAAGACTTAAAGCCCTTTCAATAACAAATGCATTTTTAAAAGCATAGTTACTTGCACCAAGTAGAAGATTAACACCTGTAAAAATCTTGGCATTTCTCTGGTTTTTGGGCAGGAAGAAGCCTCTTTCACCTTTGTGGGCAATTAGCTCCGCTGTAATCCTGTAATTTTCACTGGGGAATAGTTGTTTAAACTTTTCAGAGAAGATGGCTGTTTCTAACACACGGAAACTTTTGCACTGACTTCAGATTTTTTTAGGAAGCATTTAGCTGAACTTAAACTTGGGGGCAAATTTCCTTTGGCACTGTACAAGCTTTTTCCTACATCACAGAAGCCTTACTTGATGGCCTGTTATTTCTCAGAATCAATAAATACCCAGTTAAAGGCTGCCAATATTTAATTAAATCTGTACTAAGTTTCCCTGCTTGTTAGCAGGGCTTCCCATCAAACTTCAGGAAGGAAATTCTTCCCTGTAAACACAAAGCTCCAAACAGACCAAGAGTGATCTTCACCTGCACGGGTTTATGACCAAAAAAAAATGATCTAAGGCATGCTTTATACTGGAAAAGTTGGTGGTACATGTACCAATGCACTATCTTCCCCTCTGTTAACTCTCATTCTTGCAGCAAAGCTTCCTTGCATGGGCAGGAAAGAAAAGCGTGCCAGCATTGCCAATAAAACTCCAGTTCACAGAGGTGTTACGCCGACAAGCACGATTCAAAGGAAACACCAGCCAAAACACCGAGGGGGCGGCTGGTTTCCCCTCTACCCGTGAGCGCCTTCTGCACGACACCACACAGCTCCGGTGCGGGTGCGGGATCTGGAGCGGTGCCTTCCCACCGCCGGCGTGACTCAACCCTTTTCCGTGCATCCTCCAGAAGCCGAGCGCCAGCGATGATGGGCTCCCGCAGCCCTGAGCCACCCCGACACCTGCCTCTCACCAGCACACCTCCCTGACAGCTTCCGCCCGATGCCACAAGGCAGCTGCAAGGCAGCTAGCTCGGCCACGGAGGTACGCCAGGATTTTGGAAGGCGATAAGGGTCTCGTAAACGAGTACCACGACTTGGCTCCTCAAGCCAGGCAGAGCTGCCGGAAAAGCCGGTTCCTAAAGCAAGGAGGCGGCTGGCCGGTGGCTGCCGGGCTGGCTTTCGGCCTTAGAAGCCTGTTTGTTCGCTGGTCCCCAGGGAAATAACCCCAGGTCCCCACAGCGGCTCTGCCCAGGCTGGGCTTCCCCTGAACCTGCCCCGAGGGCGGGCGGCCCGCGGCGACGAGCGAAGGCGGCGGGCGGCGACGCCGCCGTGCTG
>VZTU01002292.1:86946-151308 GCA_013400835.1 Zapornia atra | reverse complement strand
GGCGACCACGGCCAGGCCGAGGGGGAAGCCGCGGGGCCCCGTACAGCGCCGCCCCCGCCCCGCAGGAGCCCGGCGCGGCCCGCTCGCCCCGTGACAGCAGCAACGGCCGGGGAGGCGGGGCAGCCTCCGCTCCGGGGCGGGACCGGACCGTACCGCACCGCCCCAGGGAGGGACGGGCCCGACGGGGAATGGGCAGCNCGCGGGGAACCGGGGAACGAAGAAGCGGGGAGAGAGGCTGGCGGGTACCCGGCTGGAGAAGCCAGGCCAGCGGGGTTTGCCCCTCGGAACGGGGCGGCTGTGGCGGTGAGGGCTCTGCGACCCGATTTCCTTCGCGGGGGCCCTGGCCAGGCTGTTTCCCGCGGCATCGCCCTCAGCAGCGCAACTCTCGGTGCGCCGCCTGCTCCCAGCCTTCTGCCCCCGGGGCGCCAGGCTGCTGAAGCTGGAGAGAAGCGAGGACGGTCGTTATCTCCACCCGGCCCTCGTCCTCTGCCAGCCCGGCCTGCAGAGCCCGCGCAGCCCGCCGGCTGGGAGGAGGAGGCCGGGCGGGTTTCCAGTGCCCCGGCAGCGCGGCCGTCCTCCCCGCGGGGGCCGCCCCAGGCGCCCGGCAGCTGCAGGGCCCCCTCGTTGCTGTCATTTCTCTGGATCGGGCCCGGGGAAGGGAGGAAACCGCAGTTGGAGCTGGGGGATCGCTGTCTGAGGCAAAGCGGATCTGTGTTTCACTTGGTTCGTCGTGCGGTATTGAAAGTACTGGGGAATGCAGGTCAAAGGAGCGTTCTTCAGGCACTCTGGTTTGGATAACTAACTGGAAATTCATTCTGAAGGAGCACTTGCTCCCGTCAAGCCCCGAACTGAGAAAGCGACCTTGTGGCATGACCCGACGGGTGTTTTATAGCTAACAGAAAGTAACATGTTGCTCACGTAAGAGCGCACCTGCCTTCAAAAAATGTAAAAGCCCCAAAACACCAGTTCAACCGAGAAAAAATATCTATACCTGCATGTGCTGAGGCAAAACCCCACATGAGAGCAGCATGGAGAGTTGCCGGGTACCGATAGCCTCCAGAAAACGTAGTGCAACATGCTACAGGTCTTTGTTCTATTCTACAGCTGCAACTCTTACATACTGCATGCAAGACAAAGGGTCACGGGTAAATAATAAACCTGTTCCTTGCCTAATTGTGCCAAGTAGAGCAAACAGCAGAGCACCAGTTGTGCTGCAACGATTGAAAGCATTTTTCCACTCAAAGGCTGGCATTTCTAAGCCCTCTAAAACCCTCAGACTTTGGGTGAGTTACAAGCACATGACCAAGAGGATTCAGTGCGGCAGCCTAAGGCTTGGGGCACAGCAATGTTACGTGTTTGAACTCGGTTTATTCCAGCTACAGGCTGCGGTGTGTTCTGTGCTAATGGCATTTAGTCCACAACCGGGACAGGTTAAGAGCACACCTGCAGTTTGTAATGCCTTCAGGCTGGTGAGCGATGACACCTTTGGTCACATCCATGAGATCATTTTTATTTATGTGCCCACAGTACAAAATGGCTTTGAAATTTGGCGTACTGTACAGCAGTAATGAGTTTTATTTCTGAATTTGTACATGTGATTAACGATGGGAAAAGGATTGTTCTTGTATGGCTGTACAGGTCCTTAAATACCTAGGCAGGCTATAGACAATTGCTCTATACCTAATCACTATGGCTTCAGATTTTAATACCTCAGTCCTTTTACCAGGTATTTCAACAAGAGCAATTGACAGCCTAGATGATGAAGTGCTGGAGTGCTCAGTGTGCCATCCCCAGGTGAGTTAAGCAGCCCATCTTTGTAACACATTTTTACTCTCCCAGGGTTAGCAATTCCTGAGTGCTCAGAGGAAGATAATAGAGATTTGAGGATGCTAGTTAAAAGTCTTACATCACAGGAGAATTTTCTTAGGCAAGGCTTGCAAGGAAATGCAGGATTCTTTATTTGTGCGGATGTTTGTGTGAACATATGCATCTGTCTCCCTGTCCACCCGTCATTCCCTCAGTAATTTAATAATGCATTGGCCAATTTCAATCAAATACAGCAGAGACAAATAAGCCTCAAAGATATAAGTTCTCACAAATTTAAATAGGCTGCCAGGGAGGAGAGAGGCCCTGTTGACTGCTGCCTGTGAAGGAAGGACTCCAGTGTGACTGCCTTTATTAAATACCAGGCAGTACAAATAAAAATTCACCCCTGGGGCAGAGATCGAGAGAAAAGAAGATTACATCAGTCCCATTTTCCAGTGGAAGTCCTTGTTTTTAATTATTGTGTATACGGTAATGCCTGTGAATTCATACCTGCCCTGATACTGAAATCTCAGGCTGTTAGAATATAGTTGATGTCCTCAGGCATGGGACCTGTAAATTTTCATTTCATCCAACCTCCTAAACTCTGTGAGGGGTTTGGTGACAGGAGGGTTGAGAAGTGCCTTTCTATGGAGTCTACTGGTGACAGAAAGTCTCAGACCGCAGTGACAGCAAAGACTTTCCTGGATCCAGCTGGAAGCAGGTATTTCATCCTCTGAACAGAAGCCAAAGGCTGAAAGGCTGAACTACATCAACCTCTTGCGTACCTGCAGAAGCCAGCATGTCCTTATTTCAGCAGAGAACTGAAATCGCTATTGTGACTGTACAGGCAGTATTCAGGATAGCCCAGCAGGCACCACGACCTTTCAGAACTTCCAACAGATGACTGCCTTTTTTTTTTTTTTCTTAATGGCTATATAGCCAAATAAAAGCAATGGTTCCTGGACTGTGACTGACAGGAATCAGTGCCCATGTCACCTTCTGCTATGACTGAGGGCCACAAGGAACCACCATCACTTGGTACAAAACTTCGGGGAAAATAATGCGTGGCGTGTCCACAGCACATATGCTCACTTAGAATTGTGGCCTATGCAAGGATTCTGGGCTACTGTCCCACCTGTTTCCAGTGTTTATATGGATGAATATTTTCAGTCATGTTAAGTGCCTGACCCCAAAGTCTCTTGGTCACAAGCTCCTTGGGTTTGTGATGTGCTACACTGGAAAAGTATCCCCTTTTTTTGCAATGTTGTTTTTATGTATCCTGTCTCTAGAAGGTATCAGCCTCTGGTGGTTTTGCAGCTTTCCCCTAGCTCTTTAACTGTGCATTTTTCACTGTCACTATAGGCTGTTTATATACTTCTAGCAAGGAGCTTCAAATTCACCCACATATTTTTCTGAGGCTCTCTTTTTTCAAGTTAAACTCTATGAACCTCCATTGAATACAGTTTCCTTGAAGGATTTTTGTGTTAAAAAACATAATAACTAGCAGGAAAGATACAGCAAATTTTTTAGCTCTTGGAAATTGCTTATAATATTCATACAGCTACAGTAGTGAATGTTTGTGAAGCGGCAGCCAAGGAGCCAATGTAGAGATGAAGGTTATGGCCATCATCTCCTGTTCAGTGCTTAATGAAACCTGTCACCTGGAGTTTGGATTCTAAAATGATGGCAAAGTACATAGCATTTCATGAAAAGATTAAGATAGTAAATTTGTGACTGGCAGAAGAAGCAAAACATCCTAAGTGCAAAACTGTAATTCATAAGCAGGTAGCACAGCCTAAGTTACAACATAGCTGAAACCCAGAGAACACGGTCATCTGGGATTTTCAAATTCCTCAAAGTGGCTTATGAGCACATATTTAATAGAAAATTAGGGATTTGGGCGCTCCTAAATCAAAGGAGCATATCACAAAAAATGCCTACTTGGAATTGCCATTTGAGAAGAACATGTCTGGAGAAATGAAAATTGGTTTCAGCCATCGATACTCTTGTCCCTCTAAAAATATTGGCAAACAAAATGTGCAGAGTGCAGTTTGAATTCACACTTTCTTCTTTTTTTCCTGAGAAACTGCAACTGAAACTTGTCGTTCTCTCAGGCAGTACCAGTAAGCTTGAGTTGGCCAACAGCAAAAAGCTTTTGATAAAAGAGAAGTTCCTGGTGAATCTAGTGACATGGAGAAATAAGTGTTAGATGGTTGGGATGAGAGTCGGTGGGACTCAGTACATCAAGAGGAATTCATTTTAAAAGTGGCACAGAAAGGTGGAAAGTCAGAAAGGTGGAAAATATTGGAAACCACAGAAATCCCACATTTTCTTTCCATCTTTGCAGACTTAGAAAGACACAAAGTCACGGAAGCGTATGGCAAAATTTGGAAGCTTTATGAAGTACAGATTTGGGCACAAATGCATTTTTAGGCTGAAGGCAGGGCTGCTTAGCAGCACAGATGGAGCCACTGCCATGTAATGAGGGTACAGGGACCCTGCCAGACAGAGCTGAGGCAGGCCGCTGACAGTCCCTCCCTGCCTGCCACCTGTACTCACAGGGCACATCTGTTCCACAATAGCCACAGGAGAACTAAGATACCTAGTTAAGAACAGCTGAAAGGCTTCTCCGACTTCCCAGAATATGAAAATCTGTATTTATTGCCAATCTTACTATTTATGTAGGAATATCCTTTAGAATGGACAGTGGCTGAGTATTGAAATCACGGCACCTATCTTGCCTTCAAAAGAGTTCGACAGTTCAGACTGAACTCTCCGTGTTTCATTTATTTACCATCTAGATGTCCCTCAGCTTTATTAGGGGAAACAAATGTGTTTAGCCTGGAAAAGTATTTAGAGTGGTTTTTAAACTGGTGTTTGCAAATCAAGATTATCCACTAGTCTTAAGATTGGGAGACCGCATATAATTTTTACTCAGCCCAAAACTAGTTCTCTGTCAGAAACCCAAGAAATGTAGCTGTCTTTGAGACACCCACACCTCTTTCCATTTAGACTTAAACTGCCCCATGAGTTCAGAGGGTAATGGGTGGGGAGAAGGACATCAAAAGACACAAGAGGTCACTTCTGGTTCCCAAAGGAGATAGGATGGGTTTTGTCTTATGTTTGAACTAGTCATCACCAATCATTCCTGGCCCATTCCCTTCTCACTAGAGGGAAAAACAGTAGTTCTTTAGTCGAGTACTGAAGAGGTTGGCCAGAGCATCAGTACATCGCCCTGCATGTGAAGGGTTAGTTAGGGTGAGTGTCTTTTCTCAGGTACTTTAGAACCAGCCCAGATCTGTCATGATGTCTGTAACAGAGAGCCAACACTGAAGGCCAGCTCCTCTGCCACTGGAGGCCAGCACCTCTGCCACTGGAAGCCTCTCTCAATTCCCCGCAGGAGTGACCAGTCTGTGTGCTTAGAAAGGTTGTGCTAGTACCAAATCCAAGAGCTCAGAGCCATGACTTCAGCCTGGTGTTACGGAACCTGAACGTTGTAGGCTTTGAACAGCTCCCCCCGGGTAACCCCAGCTAAAGATAAAAATAATAAAATTATCTCTATTAACAACAAAAAATTGCTCCCGTGACTGATTTCTTCTTCCACCCACCCCAAGGCTGAATCACAGTGTGGAGTGTGTGGTGTAGCTTTGCTGGAGTAGCTGGAGAGACAGGCACTGGAACTAGAGAAAGCCCAGCAGTGTGCAAGAGAGCTGAAGTCATAAATATGTATGAGGCCATGTAAAAAATAAACCTGATATTAATATAACCAAAATCTGAGATGGAGAAGATCTGCCGCTGAGTCATGCAGAGCGCTCTTTGCCAAATGCCTCAGCTAAGAAATGATTCTGGGTGAAGTTGAGATCCTGCCACAAAACAAGCACTTTCAGATTCCACCCTGAGAAGCTGTGGTGATACCGTGGCCGTTCTGATCTCGTTCCTTCAGAGACTTTAGCTCTGGCTGGCAAGCTTCCTCCAGTAACTGGCACAGAATACAGGTAAATAGCGAGGAGGTGGGGTTGGTGGGATTCCACTGCAGAGTAAAATGCAAATGTTTTAAAGAACACATTCTTTGGGGTTACTTATCTGCTCGCTTTGGTATGTGTTAATATATGTATGTAGCTTCTCTTTCTTTGGGTCTGAGGCACAAACTTACTCAGCTCCATCCATCTAGGCATGTTTGAGGCCATTTTAAAGATTCTGCAGGAAAAGGCTTCAAGTGCCAAATGACACAAGCAGGGGAAGCCTCAGTTACAGAGGCTTTGGGGGATGCCAGTAGTACTGATCTTATTAGGACTCCCTTAGTTGCAGTGGAAATATAAGATGGATTTTAATGTCAGAGCGTTAGGGCCACTGTTTTGATCACCCTTTTGAATAATTGACAGGAAAGAAAAGAGGAAAAGCTAAAGGTCTGTGGGGTTTTTTTCAAACACAAATCCATCCAAATGTCTTAACAATGTGTTGCGGGGGGCGGAGGTTAACTTATGAAGGTCCAGACAGCACTGATTCAAACACTCTTTCCCTGAAAATTAATGCGCTGCTCGTTCATGGCTTTGTTCGTGGAAGCAGATGCAATAAATGTTGGCTTTGCTGGGAGTCGTTGCGTACATGTGTTGCATCAGCAGTTCAGTTAAATATTTTAAATGGTCAGAATAGAGGCTGCTAAATAAAGAGGACAAATTTAAGTGTCAAAGGAGGCTGACAGGCCTCCTTAAAACGGTGAACAAATACTCCCGTAGCTTTAAAGTAATCCCACAATGCTCAATGGCATCTGTTATTATACACTTAACCTCTCAAAGCCCTCCAAATTTGTGCTTTAATGTTAAAAATTTAACAAATCTCGGATCCCAAATGCTATTTTTAAACTGCACAGTATTACGCTGCTAAATGCCCTGCTCGCCAGCTCTTGCTTTTCTTGCAGTACTAGCCAAACCTGTCTATGTAGCAATTGTAGTAATGATTTAGACATGAGGAAGAATCTTGGGAATTTGCAAAGGAGGATTACAAATCTCTCTCTGTTAAGCTTTTTTTTTTTTTTTTTAAGTTAACAAGTCCACACTAAAAGAATGATGAGTGGGACCTTTCGTTCATCATCTTCCTTCCCTTGTATAGAGCAGGTAAGATTTGTAATTTCATAAAGCACTAGATAAAATTTCTAAGCAAACAAACAAGATGCTAATTTCTCAATGAAACCACAATGCATATCCCACAGCCCAGGGCAAACAGGCACTGGGAATCAGCAAAGGAGAAAGTAATGAATGCATTTCCTGTGGGATGGTGAAACGCTGCGTGGGTACGCGGTGCTCGAGAATCCAACCTTCGACAGCTGAGGCTTCCCCTTCATTAATGCCAGCCACATGCATTACTGGGTCAACTGACAAGGCGCTTTTAAACTGGGTGAAACCAGAGTGCAGCACTGCATTTCTCCTTCTCCTGAACTAACAGGGTGGGATACAGCGTTACAGCCATTCTATACTTTCTGTTGACTAGGAGTCGATTCCAGGCCAAAAAAAAACCCCACCCATCGAGCCCACTTTAAAGCTGGGCAGAAGAAAACTATTACTTCAAAGCTGGGCAGAAGAAAACTATTGCTTCAGAGCAATGCTAATGCATTTCATTAGGTAGGATGAGTTTGTACGAGACCTGCAGTTTTACTGTTTGTGCCGATAACTGTCCTGATCCACCATTAAGTACCGTGAAGCCGGATTTACCAAGCCACATAATCACAGCCCGGCCTCTATACCTGCCTGGTCTTAGGCCGTTTGCTAGCTGTAGCAGTAAGAGCAACACTGGTGATGCAGACACTCAGAAAATCAGTGTTCATTCCTTATTTCCTGCCTGGTGTTATCATGCTACTGAAATGGCTGCTCCAAAACCGGGTATTATGTATTGTAGGAATCTGCGGTATGGGCCGTCTCTGGCTCGGAAAGTTTCCCAACTAAATAAGCAAGAAAAAGCATCTTCTAAAGAAAGGATATTTTTTAAGATATTTTAAGATTAAAGATTACAGAACTGATTAAAACCTCCCAACCTGCAAAATGCTTCAGTGGTGGTTTAACTACTTGGCTAGAATATGTGTTTACTGCACCAGAATCTCTTGATGAGTTTGCCAGGTGATTTGGATGAGCAAGAAGTGGAAAAATCAGGTGTGCTGATGGAAGTTGGTGTATTTTATTCATACTGGACATTTCTGATCAAGCAGAGATTCCCCATAGGGAATAATAAAGCCTACTTTTGGTAGGCAACTGAACAATTCTGATCCATATAAAAATCCTTCTTTTTTAAGCCTGTGTAGCCTAATCACAGCCCCCAACAGTGTAATTGCAAAAATGCAAGTTTTAAAGTGTCATTTGTCGTTAGGAAGGAGTCGAGGTTCATCTGTTACTACATCATTTCTCAGCTGTCCAGCAACATGATGTCCCCAGCCAGTTTGCACAGGACATTCATTTTATCGCTCAGCCTAAGGCAGAAAAATAAATGAAGGGGTCATTCAGCATTCCATTTCGAGACACTCAAAGAAATCTCCCAATAGGTGTCAGATATTGAAGGCTGGGCTCTTGGCTGCCTTGCAGACAGTGGGAGGTTTTACTGCTGACCTCAGTGAGGCATTGAAATCAATATTCCTGTCTGCACTAAGGAAAGAGAAGAACCATTTCACATGGTTCGTGACTTGGCAGGGCTCTTCTGGTCATCCTGACCTTTGATTCCCATTAAGGACTGGTGTCCCTGTTAGGTAGAAACACAGTTTGGGACACAGTTGACATGGAAAAGCAGATAACGGGTACACGTAGCTGCCAGAGAGGTGTGTGAGGCCACAGCAGTGCACCTGGTCAAGTGTGAGAACCAGAGCAAATCCCTTGGCCACACAACGCAAGGGCTCCACTCTGAGCTCTCGCAAGGAGACCTGTGCCTGCCTGTAGGTGTACATGGGATCTAGGAGAAACAAACTGTGCATTGAGAGTCATAATCTTACCCCTTAAATATTGGGATACTGGGTATGGAGCTGTCTCAATCTCACTGGGGGTTTCACAGAATCACAGAACGTTCGGAGTTGGAAGGGACCTCAAAAGATCATCTGGTCCAAACCCCCTGCCAGAGCAGGATCACCTGGACTAAATCACACAGGAATGCATCCAGGTGGTTTTTGAACGTCTCCAGAGGAGACTCCACAACCTCTCTGGGCAGCCTGTTCCAGTGCTCTGTTACCCTCAAAGTGAAAAAGTTTCTTCTTACGTTCACATAGAACTTCCTATGCTCCAGTTTGCACCCGTTGCCCCTTGTCCTGTCACTGGTCATCACTGAGAAGGGCCTGGCTCGGTCCTCCTGACTCTCACCCAGTACATATTTATAAACATTAATAAGGTCACCCCTCAGTCTCCTCCAGGCTAAAGAGACACAGCTCCCTCAGTCTCTCCTCATAAGGAAGGTGTTCCACTCCCTTAATCATCTTGGTGGCCCTGCGCTGGGCTCTTTCAAGGAGTTCCCTGTCCTTCTTGAACTGAGGGGCCCAGAACTGGACACAATAGTCCAGGTGTGGTGTCACCAGGGCAACCAGGGTTTGCAAGGTTGGGTCCTGAAGCCAAGGGGGTTTGTGATGTGGTGGGCAGTTAGATGCAATAACTGATGTACCGAAGGGATCAGAGAGATTGATGTTTATAAAGGACACTCCGATGTTTAAATACTATTTTTATGAATGTAAGGAATTAAAAGGTCCTCTCAGATCTGGGCAGAAATTGATGCCGAATGAGGTTACTAACCCGAAATACAATTTAAGTCTATCAAAGAGATTTTAAACTGAACTCTCAGTAAGGAATTCGAACTGCAGCTTGTTACTAACAGTGTTGGTTTCCTGATGCCTGCTACCCTACTTAGAAAGAACAAGTGCTGGACACACCTGCTATCTCTGCATCACGACAACATTCACGGATGACTCTAGCAAGCCTGTCCATGTTTAGTTGCCACGGGCCGTGGTATTTCCTACTAACACCAAACTATGTAAAGGCAAGCACTTTGTACAGTTACTTGCTGGTATTTCTCACTGACCCTTTAGACCAGAGGATGGCTGGGATTTGTGGCTCTATGAGTTAACAGTCCTCTGCATCCGTACGGTCATCCCACAAAACCTGGATCCCTCTGACAGCCTGTGGTGGCTGGGGAGGCCTCTGGGGCTTCTCTGCTGTGCACCAGAGCTGTCCCCCAGCAAGGCTCCTGCTTCATCTCTGCTCTGAATCCTGCCTTCAGCCCACCACATGCAGGTCTATTTGCACGCCCTTCCTCCCAAATGTGTTCCTCCCTGTTCTTTCTGTGGGATACCACTGGGAACCGCTTCCTCCACAGCAGTTTATGACTTTGTTTGAGAGCTGAGCTGACATGGAGGGCAGATCCCAGAGGCTGTCCCCCCATGGCAGCAGCATGCCTCCATCCAGTGACCACATCCATCAAGCAATCCACCAGGGGAATGAGACTCTGTCACAAAATAAATCCCACTTCCTTTCCATGTACCAAAGGAATATTTTTAAGACCTACAGCTGACAGCAATACTTCTTGCAGCAACAGCAGCCCAAGAAACAAAAAGCCACTCATCCAATGCCAGGCAAAGTGGCTGAAAGAAAACTGTTCTTATCTGATGGGGCAAATGTGGCCCAGCAGTTCCTGCTAAAGCAGAGGATCTCTGCCCCCACTCCCACCCCTCCACCTTTACCAGCACAGCCCAAAGGGCAGATCACACAATGATTACTGAAGCCTTTTCCAAGCATGTTTTAGAAAACCATTTGTCTGGTGATTATTTTTGTTGTTGTTTATACCTGCTGTCCTGAGCAATTTGCATTTCATGAGTAAACTACGTGTATTTCTACAGCTGTTGTTTCAGAGCAGCAAATAAAAAATACTTACCTGCATCTGGGCAGCATGCAAGTGGGTCCTAATCGTGTTTCACCAGTCCTGGAAGGGGTGTTTTCTGTTTTTTTCCCCATGAGAATAGAGCTTGAGCTGCTAGGAAGACCTGCTGGGGAAAGAAAAGATCATTAGCCGCTGTGGATGAGCTCCATTTCTTTGAGGAGACCTGCTTGCTGTGGACTTCAGGAGACTGCGAATATTACACCTTATGTTGCAAAAAGCTGTGATGGTTGAATATCATTCAACAAATCACTGAGGTGTCAAGTCACCCACCTCAGCTGAGCAGACAGCGTAGGTGAGGACGCATCACGTTCAGCATTCAGGCATCTCCTGGCAAGCAGTTTTCCTCTCTCCACCCTGACCACTCAGTGTGTCAGCAGTGCTTTGCATCACCTTTGGTCCCAGCTACATTCAAAGGTGATGAAGTCTTGTAATGCATGTGCTTTTAGCATCATTACACAACCGTTGCACAAGCAGTTGCTAGTTCATCAGGTGCCTTTTTTGCCTTCTTCCCCTCTGCCTCCTAAGTGTCTGCTCACAGCAGAAGGATGTGAGGTGTCGGAACTGGAGGAGCATTTGGGGAAGGTCCCTGCACAGAGAAGGCCTGTTTAGGGGAAATAAGAGAAAACATTGGTAACAACAAAGATGCTTCGATCACTCACTGACAGAACTGCCTGTACACGTCCTCCTCCATGGAGGCCCTACAGCTTCTTTTGCATCTGTGGAGAAATTCATGAGTTAAGGTCCTCATCCTATTTAGCAGGTTGGATGTCATAACAAAATTCAGCCCTATTATACACATAAAATAAACACACACATACACCAAAGGACTGATTTAAGGAGGTGCCAGGCTGTCTTTAACTTTGGCATTCTCCAGTTGAAAACTTGACCATTTGGTGTTGGTAACAAATTTTCAATCTAGTACTTTTAGTTCAGTTAATACACAAGTACATCTATCTACATATATCGGGCTACATTTGAAACTACTATGGATATATTTTTTTCCCATGGCACACTGAAAACTTTATCTATTCACTTTGCCCTGCCTTTGGCAATTCCTAGTCAACACCAGAATTTATTTCTCACCTCACAGAATCACAGAATCACTAGGTTGGAAAAGACCTTTAAGATCATCGAGTCCAACTGTTCCTGCCCTATGCTAAACCATATCCCTAAGCACCTCATCTACCCTTTTTTTAAACACATCCAGGGATGATGACTCAACCCCCTCCCTGGGCAGCCTGTTCCACATAACCTCAGATCCATTCACCCACTTTCCAGGAAGCTGTCAAGAACTCAAAATTTACTCTTATTACTTTTTTCTCCTTATTCTGCTGTCCTGTTGTCACACAGTCCTATGCTTGCAGATCAGAGCGAGCTGCTCTGTGTGCAGCTTGTCCAACACTGCTACAGAGCTAAAGGCAAAGCCAAGGGCAGGTTTCCTCCAGCTCAAGAGCTGTTTTGCCCTGTCCCCTGCTAGAAGTCAGTTGCTTACCAAAAATACTTCTTTTGTTTGCACTTTGGAGTAAAGTTCTGGCCAAATCCATCTGCAGAAGAGCAAAATCTGTCACTTTCCCAAATAAGCGCCATGCTAGGAGGATGCACAGAATAATATGCAGGGGGCTCCTTTAAGTAGCTAAAAGTCTCCCCAAGTCTTTCTGGGTTTGCCATAGTGCACAGGCTGTGAGTCACAACTCCCAAGGCTTCCAGTGAACAGCTAAAAGAAAGAAATGATCGATGTAATATTTCTCAGTGAGTGATTAAGACTGCTTTTAGCGGTGCAGTCATGCATGCTTTGTACTAATAGAACTGCTTTATTAGTTACTTGGAAGAGGAGCACCTGCTTTTCCCAGGTCAGAAGCCAGAGCGATTATCCAGTGCCCCGTAAGCACGGCTGATGGACATGTAGGAAGAGAAGGACTGCTGGCTGCTTTTGTCCCTGTCCCCACATCTGCAGCGCTCTCTTCATCAAGTAAGCAATGAGGGAATCTTGTATTCAGCAACAGTGTTGTTTTAGTCATGCTTTGCATAAATCTGACACCACAGCTGGCTGCTGGTGGCCAGCAGCAGCTCCCTCCTCTGCCCCGCCATCACAGGCACCTGCATCCATCCCTCCAACCCGGACCGTGACCTTCACAGCCACTCTGAGCAGCCTGAGTAACAATCCCAGCTGCTTTGCACACCGCTTCCTGAGGTCACCCTGGCATGTAGGTGGGAGATTGGTCCACCCTGATTTTTGTGGTGATTGCTTCTTCTCAGCAGTTAGAGGTAGAACTACCAAAGAGGACGATGACAACAATGCACTTCTCATTTGAACCGTATTGTTTCTGAAATGGAATTTGTAACGACTCCTCCCAAATCTCCATCATCTTAAGTTTGCTAACTTAACATCTTCCTTTTAAAGATGAGGTCATGCGTGCAGTAAAGAATATGCCTCTCCCAAGCCTTTTCAGGGTTGGGTAGCTCCCCATTTTAAGGCCTTCTTTGCAACGCCCCGGTGTTGCAATACAGTCAGGCGGTGGGATAACCACCTGAAAGGTAACGCTGGGATTCCTTAGTCTTCTTCCTGTGAGGAGAAACCAGGTTGCAAAAGCCTGCATGCAAAACAAGGAGAAACTGATGCTGCTGCCACCTTCTTGTCACGGCACAGGTTCAGTTCATAGGCAAGTACAAAGCAATTTTTTTTGTCTGAAGAGGCTGATCAAAACTGTCACGTGCAAAAGATCCATCTCCTTCCCCTTTTCTTAGAGCCCCAACATCAGACACAAGTAAAACCTTACGTGCAACTCGTTTTCCAGGCTTCTGAACTGCAGTCTCATGTAATAATCCTTTGGACACGCTGTACTCAGAAAACTGGCAGCAGTTCCAAGATTGACGCATGTGACATACCTCTGGCAACAGCTTAAAGATGTTCAATATCTGCAACGCTAGTATAAGTACACTGCCCTTGCACCCAAACATAACCACCACACTACTCCTAAGCATGCTTAGACCCCAGATTCCACCAATTTCATCAGAACTCTGCATCACTCATCCTTTTTCCCTCTCTGCTTCTGACTTCATGCTGGCTAACCCCCTTCTTGCCTTTCACCTCTCCTTCTCTTTCACAGGTTGCCTTCTTGGCTGCCACAGCACCAGCTATTTAAGCAAAATGATTCATCTTCTCCCTTAATCATGCCTCTCTTTCCTTTGAAGAGCTCTGGGCAGGATGAAAGGAGATGCAACCTCTGCATCCCAGGACAGCCCAGACCCACGTGAAGTGGCAGCAGCTCTAAGGGGTGGGTAAAGATCCTCTGTCAGTCCTTCCCTCCCCAAACACATATCCATGGTCCATCCTCAAATCTCCTCTGCTGGCTGGTATTTATTACCAATCTTTTGTTACCTGAATCCTTTCTTATTACACCTCGTGGAGTGCGGACTATGCTTCCCATAATGATGGAGTGGAAAAGAGTCTCTGTAGGTGCCTGTCTAGCTCAGTTACTGACAGAAAGACCACAGGGATTTTGATTTTTATTATTAATTATGTAAGGATGCTTAAAGCTTTGGCTATCCATGTGTAAAATTCTAAACATACCATTTGAAGCAAATATATTACTACTGAAGTAAGAAGTCCTGTGAAAAAAAAAATTAAGATTCTTTTTTTTTTTTTTGCAATTCAGAAAAGATGGTGCTTTGGTCTAAAACAAGGGTCATTTTTATGGTTTAATGAAAACCAAACAACTGAATCAAAACATGACCAGGATTTCTTTCCATTAAATAGTGGAATATATTGACCAAAGGAAGGATCTTCTGTGAAAAATCGCATTTTCAGTCAAAAAGTTTAAATCTCCTGAATACATGCACAACACACATTGGACACCAAATAATAATCCTCGTTACACCTATGTATATAACCACCAAAGAGCAATTTATTCTATACAAAACCAAAGCATCATCAATTCCATATGTGAGGTGTTACATAACTTCCACAATTTTTTTCTTTCACCATTATGCTTCAGCTTTCACCAGAAGCTTCAAAGACAAAGAAATCATTAGTCATTTAACTGGTGACATACAGTATTTGTATTTGTCATCTCTGGCAGGGCTTGGCTTTTAAGCTTAAGTTAAAGCAATTTATTTGCTTCCTAAGTGACTGAAGTACGTAAAACTTCATTGCAGCAGCTCTCTGATAATGCTGAACACAGAGCAAGGTCAGATCTTTGGAAGGAAAAGCGAGCATGGCGCTGACTAACTGCTAAGGTTGTACTTCCCTGTAACTTGGGCAAACCTGCACATTACTCTTCTGACACTTCCTTGGAAATGGCTGCATCATCCTAGCTAAAACATTTCCCTCCTTCTCCCCTCAGCTTCCCACAAGAAACAGCCAGAGGCATTTATTTAGCACTGAAAACATCTGAGCAATTTATTCACATTTAAGAAAGTGTGGAAGAACTGAAAACAGTATAATTTAGTGGAAAGAGCTGTGCAATCTCTTCCTAGGATAATGCCTGTGTTCTGCATAATGGAAAAAATTGCCATTTCTCTTTATCAGTAATTCAGTGAGGTTGTTGCTCTGCCACTCTCTGAAAGGTCATCAACAGTGGTTAATATGTAACTCACTGGTGTGTCAGTTCTTCCCTAAAGTGTTAATTCAGGCACTGCAGGGGAATTCCCTCGGAGATCCATGCCAGACCAAAGGTACGCTGGCAGCTGCAGTTTCACAAAGGGGGGACTCCAGCTGCAAGGCCAGCTTGGGAACATCTGTCACCCATCCCCACCTCTCCTCCAGCTGCTTCTTCACCCTCATGCCGCTTGCAAGTGCTGTCAGGGTTGTGTCATAAATCAGCTCACTGTGCTGATGCAATTTACAGATCGTGTGGTTTGTTTTTTTTTTAAAATGTTCATAGTTGTCCTTAATACAGGTTGCTTTCCTTACTGCTACAAGACCAGAAACTGTGGCACTGCTGCAACTGATGAGGCAGGGCCCTGGGACCGAGGGGAGAGAAGAGTGGTGGGAATAACGGGCGCCAAGAAGGAGGAAGCGTACCTGGGTTCGGGGAACTGCCAGCTCAGATCACAGAATCACAGAATCGTAGGGGTTGGAAGGGACCTCAGGAGATCATCAAGCACAACCCCCCTGCCAAAGCAGGTTTCCTAGGACAGATCAAAAAGATAGGCATCCAGACAGGTCATGAATATCTCCAGAGAAGGAGACCCCACCACCCCCCTGGGCAGCCTGTCCCAGGGCTCTGTCACCATCACTGTGAAAAAGTTCTGCCGCATGTTGGTGCGGAACATCCTGTGCTCCAACTTGAAGCCATTGCCCCTTGTCCTGTCTCCACAGACCACTGAGAAGAGGCTGGCCATTTCCCCCTGTGCCCCACACTTGAGATATTTATAAACATTAATAAGATCCCCTCTTAGTCTTCTTTTCTCAAGGCTGAACAGCCCCAGTTCTTTCAGCCTTTCCTCATAGGGGAGATGCTCCAGGCCCTTAATCATCTTCGTAGCCCTCAGTGGCGTCTCTTCCACTAGTAAGGGCAGAAGGCAGCCAGGAGGGTGTTACCAGAAACCATTAACAAACTGGAAGTTCACACACAAAAGGGTCATGCGTTGGTTTAAAGAAGGCTAAGACTAAACAGCCAAAACCTGCCCCGCGCGTGACTTCTGCGGGAAAGGAAGCTGGCCATATACCCAGGTGTCAGAGATCGCGTAGGTCTATGTGCACGCGTACACACACATACATATTCATACACGCACGCATACACAAATATAATCTGTAAATTATAAAGAAGTGCAAAATAAATCTCACCACAGAGGTTTTTTCCCAGGCTTCAGTCAGCTCTGCTCCCCCGGCAGGCAGCTCCTGGGAGCAACGACCGCGAAAGCCTATAGAGGGAGCAGGTCGCCTTCTTTTCCTGAGCGCCGGGCTTTTTCAACCTTAGCTGACCAACCTGGGAGAAGCGGGAGGCAAAAGCAGAGGGTAAGTAGGGAGCAGTCCTGGGCGCCAGAGCAAGGAGCAGCAGCAGCACCTGCCTCTGCGGCCATGGCCAAGGGGGCTGCAGATCCGCATCCGCCGCCTTTTCCACCTTCTCCGGGTTCAGACCTGAGGGCTCACACTCTCCATGGCTCAGGAACCATTCTGTGGTTTTCCCCTTCTGCAGTCACTGGGTTGCCATCGTGGGATGGAGATTGGCTTGATTAGAAACTGAGCAGAATGTCATCTTCCAAGGCTTACAGCCGAAGGGCTCGGCCACTGCCGAGGTGTAAGGGAAACACGTGCTAAGCAAAGCCAGGCACTGCCTGTTGGAACGACAAGAATGGCTAGAAAACACATAGCTGCATGTCCCAGGCCACACAAGAGCAGCAGTGATTAAGCAGAACCAGTACCAAAACTGCATGCAGAAGACAGAAACATCAAAGGGCTAGCTGTTGTCAGCTGCAGGCCTGAGCTGAACATGATGTGTATTCTAATTTATATGTGCACACAGAGAAATTTCTAAAAACCTTTGACCCATGTATCCTGGGATTGTAGGTCCAGAAAGCTGGTTGTTACCTGCATGGCCGCAAACCCCAGAAGGCCCAGTCTGGTCAGAATTACATTTGCTGAGCGGATGCCAATCTGCACCAAGGGCATTTGCCTCCCTGTGTTTATTATAGGCCAACAAAAGAGAGGATAAGATCTTTTTTTTTCTTATTCTTTTCCTTTTCGAGACGAATAGGGAGCTGTGGCCAAAAAGGTTGCACAGGAACTGGATCTTATCAAATAAACCCAGGCTCAGGCTTTGATATCAAAAGCGCAGCGACTAAAACACACCTGCTTGGGAGCAACGACTTTCGTAAGATGCTTGACAGAGCCATGTATGTTCTTCTCAACTTACAAAGAACAACTATGAGTGAAAAAACCCCGAGTGTGCAACACATGACAAACACGCACACGTTACTTACCGCATCCTACCTGCGAGTTCTCTCTGTAAGGACTGGCCACCAGAGTGTGCCCCAGATAACTCCACGCTCCCATAAAAATCTAAGAACCGCCATCAGCCATACAATATTTATACACTCAAATTATACTAAGAGCTCTTCCTCCCCCATCCCCCGCCCCCTCCACACGCTGAGGTCTAATAATACTTGAGCTTTTGTCTCCTGGGGAGCAAGAGCAGGTCTTAGGACTGCGACATAAATAGTTAAGCACAGGTCATGTGGCAGTAAGAGAGAAAAGGCACGCTGTCAGGCACTGCGGCATGAGGCATTAAGAAAAGACAGTACTTTCCCTCAGCTAACCCGTATAACATGTTTCATCTTTTCATACAGGTTTGGTTTGGGGTTTTTTTTTTCCTTCCTTGCATCATCAGAGGGGCTGTTTGAGGAACATCTTCTGCGCAGTGATGTGATGCAGCAACTTTCTGGAAAACACAAATGCAGCCCTTTTTTTCTATCCGGCGCACTAACGAAACACAACTGGCAATGATTTTCTTTGAATTGAGCCTAGCTGGAAGCAGGCCACAGACCATGTAAGCTGAAGCTCAGTGGCCTTGGATCACAATGTCATTTTCTTCATTGGGGGTTTTTTTATGCGATCGAGTATGAGCTGAACATACCCCGCTGCTCAAACCAGGCCAATGACAACAAATACATTACTGGATGAGCTGCTGCGTTACCAGGAACGACTCAGCAAATACATTTTCCTTTTGATACAAATTCTAGGTAGCTTTTGTCCAGGTGTTGACAGGTGAGACTGCTGTTTCTGAGTGCATCCCAAAGGCACATCCGCAGAAAGCTTACCCTACAGTTCCCCGAGGGCAAAGTCCCCTGTCATAAGCTTGCCCCGTCATAGCTTTTCCTGCACAGGGGCACTGACTGGTACTCAGTAGCACTGCTGCAGAAACACAATGTAATTTTGAATATTTGGTATTCTTTACCCAGAAGTGCTTTGAGTCTAGGAAATGAGATTGGGGTCAAAACCCATTTGCTTTAAGGCAAAGTGCACCACCCCCCCCTCCCCCGCCCTCCCTCCCTTCCCGCAGTGACAGGATAATCAAAAGAGTTTAGGGAGCCATAGTGCCCTGGTGCATCAGGGGCATGTTTCCCAGCAAAAATACCCTAATAAAGAGACCCCTGTCTGTTGAGCCTGACGCAGGAGGCCTGTCTCCAGGCGTACCCAACAAAGTAGCCCTGACAAGCTATGAGTGCCTGAGCTGTAGCGAGCTGCCTGTCGTGTCTTAGGGCACACGCTGCTTTTTCTCCAAGCAAAGTGTGGGAGCGATGGGCAGCACATGTCCCGGGTACCACCGCGCCCCGTCCTGCCCCAAGCCAGCAGGGAGGAGCGGGTCCTGCTCCCTTCCCCTGCAAACCAGTCTGAGGATGAAAAGTGCCGCGTAAGCGCCAGCTGTTATTGTTACTGGCAGAGCAGCGCTTGCACGCAGCGCCTGTGGGCTTCCTAACCACGAACCAGCATGGAGACTTCGCTCTCTGAAGCACCAAGTAATATTCCCCAAACATACTTCCATTTGCAAAAGAAAGAATCGTTTTGATGACAAAGTCTCCCAGTGACTAAGTGGGCAGCGTGGTGCTGGCATTAAATAGCTGGCAGAATTTCTATCAACACTGCTATCAGGCCATTGTATCTCAGCTGTAAAAACTTGCTCCAGGCTCATATTTGGCAAACAAGACCCAGCAAGATAATCCTTTTTTAAACACATTACCCTATTTGAGTAATCTGCAGACAAGTAAATCAAGAAGTCTGCAAGTGTGTGCTCCACCAACACCTTCCTTGATTCTCCTCTGCTGATGCTATAGGCATTGGGGGAAGTAATATACCCACACCACCACTGCCATCCCAAAGGCCTTGCTCTGGGGTTTTCCTTCCTTCTACCTCCAGAAGCCCTGAGCGGTTCAGGTAAATACACTGGGGAGGCTCAGGGCAGAGCAGTCAAGCTGCAGTCGGTGAGGAGGCACAGAGAAGTTTCCCCAGGAGACGAGCTTTTCTCCTGGAGACACACATGTAGCAAGATGCCGATCACCTTTTTACACAGGTGAAGAAGAGCAGCTGCTGTAAACCCCCAGAGTCCTACCTAGCCATATACGTGCCTCCTGCCAGACCAGGAGTAGCCAACTTTTCCAGGTAAGTGAAAGAAAAATTGCACCTATTTCTACCTCAGAAGAAACATTTGCTGTTGCTTCAAAGCTAAAACAGCTCCTTGGTCATAAATGCCACAACACTGCCCTGGCCACTCAGTCCTGCTGTGTTTTGAAAGTTTCCTGTGGGCTGTACCACATCTGACAAATGCTTTGGTAGAAAACATCGTCACCTACCGGCTCTTCTGAATGGACATTTCCAGATCCACACAGAATATCCCTGGGACACGTAAGCAGTTAAATGCAACAGGATTGGAAAATTCAGCCCTGAACAAGTGGTAGCAACTTGTTATGTATCCGTGTCAAAGTAGTCAGGATTTGCAATCAGAAATACTCTTTCCACTGATACCATTATTAAGTCTGTAACAGCTATGCTTTTTTTAAAAAAAAAAAATACTGAATATAATTTCCAAGTGCCCTGAGGGAACAACAACCACAACAATAACATTAGGAACCTATTACTGAAGATAAAATTAGAATAACTAAGCTTGACACTATACAGGGAAAATGCAGTGTTAAAAGGTATGAGGTAAAATGTTTCCTAACTACCCCGATGTTAAACTTCATTTTGCCCTTGGAATAAGCGATTCATTTTGCCCTTGGAATAAGTTATTAAACACAACTGTGTTTTGTGCAAGTTACACGTTAAATCACTATTCTTGCCCAGTGCAGGTAAGGCCGAGGAGACTTAAGAAGATCACAGATTCACAGAATTGTAAGGGTTGGAAGGGACCTCAGGAGATCATCAAGGCCAATCCCCCTGCCCAAGCAAGTTCCTTAGGACAGATCACACAGGGAGGCGTCCAGGCGGGTCTTGAATATCTCCAGAGAAGGAGATCCCACACCCCCCTGGGCAGCCTGTCCCAGGGCTCTGTCACCCTCATGGTGTAAAAGTTCTTCCACATATTGGTGCGGAACGTCCTGTGCTCCAACTTGAGGCCATTGCCCCTTGTCCTGTTTGCACAGACCACTGAGAAGAGGCTGGCCATTTCCCCCTGTGCCCCACACTTGAGATATTTATAAACATTAATACCATCCCCTTTTAGTCTTCTTTACTCAAGGCTGATATTTTTGATTAATTTTTAATTAACAAGCTTTTTTTTTTTTATGCTTTTAATCTTCCCTTCTTTCAGGATTGTGATTCAGGGAAGTTTGGAGAGAAGACATGGTTTACTTTTCAGCTCTGCTTACACAGGAAACCTTGAGCAAAATCTCAAGTGAAAGAGATTCTTTGCCAAGCATGGAGAAGCCATCTCTATCACACCTACCACCTCCATGGCAAATACAGCAGATGGTGACAGGGACCCTCCTATCAATACCAGGGCAACCACTCAGGTAGATACTTCGTAGTAAAATTCCCTACTGCAGGTAAGACTCAGGCTTCAGAGCATAAATACTGTCATCCCAGGGTTGGAGACAGGCTTCCCTTACCACTCCTGAACAAGTATCTTCATGAGATGGACATTCTCACACTGCCTGCACGTAGCATATGCACTGGTTGAGCAGGCTGGAGAGTGACAGTTCCTCCTCACAATCACATTGGAAAAGCCAATCCCTCCAGTTCCCTTTTTCAGGAGAAAAAAGGAAAAAAGCTTGGAGAAGAGGAGACTGAGGGGTGAGCTTATTAATGTGTATAAATATGTAAAGGGTGAGAGTCAGGAGGACTCTTCTCAGGCCAGTGATACAAGAGGCAACGGGCAACGGGTGCAAGCTGGAGCATAGGAAGTTCCATGTGAATATAAGGAGGAACCTTTTCACTGTGAGTGTGACAGAGCACTGGGACAGGCTGCCCAGAGGAGTTGTGGAGTCTCCTTCTCTGGACACATTCAAAACCTGCCTGGATGCATTCCTGTGCAATTTAGTCCAGGTGATCCTACTCTCGCCAGGGGACTAGATGATCTTTTGAGGTCTCTTCCAACTCCTGACAGTCTGTGATTCTGTGAAACTGGGTATTTCTAAAACCAGAGCTGTGTGCAAAACTCCAAATGGGATAAGAGGGACATGGGATTGCTGTGGTCTGCTGCTTCTTACATTAGCTAACTCCCTCCTTCTTCCTCTTCCAGCCTCAAATGCTCGGCTGTCATAAACTCTGTAAGAGCATATTGTCAAATGCATTCACCTAGCATTCTGACACTGATGAAAAAGAATCCTTCAAATGAAAAAAATACAGTCATGAAAACACTTTGGTTTGAGCATTGCCTCACATTAGTGAACAGCTCATTTGCTATTCCTGGGTATTAGAGTCGAGCTCAGTGCTTTTGCAAGAGATATTTTTAAATAAAGGTTAAAGAACATGTTTGTCTTATGTTACGGACTCAAAATGTCTGTGGAAACAAACAACCACCCTCTTCTTACAGGAGTGTCTGTAGGTCTTGAAATGGGCACACAGACCAAATGTACATGGGTTTCACAAACTGTTCTCCAGCAAAAACCTATACGTATGAGCTGACTCCTTATCTCCGATCAAACGAGCTTATTGTTAAAGTTTTACAAAGCAACCCAGCAGCAAGGTGAAAGATGAAGAGATTATTGAATAATAGATAAGAATATTTTTAGTCAGCTCAGATGTGTTCATGTGTCTGAGAAAGCACCAAGAAAAAACCCTCAGAAAGGCGCTGCCTGCGTTTCAGCATAAGCAACCCGACCATCAGCGCCCCATGAGGGCCGGGGGCTCCCTGTGGCCAGGGTGCTGGGGGAGGTCCCCATGGGAGGTGACAGGGCAGAGCCCTAAACAGAGCTGCTGGGAGGGAAACACTGGGGTCCCTGAGGCAGCCCCAGCCACAGGCATTGGGCACCTCCCTGGGGATGGGGACACAGACCCATGGGTGGGCTCTGCTAGGGGGGCCCATGGTGGGACAGGGCTGTGGAGAGCTGAAGACCATTCCTGCTGCTGCATCACTGCAATGATGGGGCTGAAGTGGAGTCCCAAGCTGTGGGTTGGGTGGGAGGAGCCCCAGGCATTTGGTCAAGGGGCAGTCAGGGCTGGGGGTGCCCACATGACCCCAACACTAATGTGCAGAATTACTGAGACTAAGTTCCAACTCTTCCTGCTCCTGGAGTTGATTATGATAGTATTTCTGCTTCCTTTTCACTCATGGCTTTCTAAGCCCAGCAATCCTGTCCTTAAATTTGCAGCAGCTGGAACTGTAAACCCATCTGCAAGGTCATTCCTTCCCATCACATTTCCTACAATGCTGTTAAATGCAGGGGCAACAGTGCATTTGTAATACTCTGGAAGGGACCTTCCCCACGCTCAAAGCTACCAGCCTGTCTGATTCCAGTGCTGTTCTGCTTCTTACCCTGCATCCTTTCACGGAGTGAGGATCGTTGCTCCCTCATCATGGTCTGAAGAGGAAAAAAAGATTTTTAAAAGATCTTTTCACTGCCTGAGCCAGCCCTCTCCCTGTTGTCTTTCTCTTTTAATGAAGATCACAGAGCGGTTGACATCTTTGATCTTACCACAGATCCTGAGAGCCTCTGAAGAAGTGGAGGTATAATAACATCATTCACTTAAAAGCGAGGGAGATGCCGACTGAAGCTGCAACTGCTGAAATGAAGTACCAGTGAATAATGAAGAGTCACTTGGATATTCAGAGCTTTGTTCATTAAAAAACATTTCTGAAAGGAACTGGCTCCTGTGTCCCCAGGAAGGCTAATAGATGAACTGCCATGCTAGAGCAGACTTGGCATTTACTCTAGACTCAAAGTACCTGCACATAGTCCATCCTCCCACAACACTGACTGCAGAGCAGAAATGCCCTCGTCTTACCTTGTGTATAACTATCAGACTGTGTGCAATAGTGGGCAGGAAATCTTTTAAAAGCACACAAAAACGGGGAAGGCTTACCTCAGTAGGGTGTACAACAGAGCAGTGCAACAACCCTGAAAATACCGTACAGTGTGAACAGCCCCAAACTTTGCTCTTTTGGGGCAGAGACACCCATCGGCCCACAGAACCATGGAGCTCAAGTGCTGCCTGATTTACCTTGATTTTTTGGACAGGAAATTTTGGGTGAACTCCTTGCCACCCTAGCTAGATTGCTGTAGGCAGCTGAGATAACTAGTTCAAAATTAGCTTGATGTATCTAAGTTATATCTTGAGTCCTGGAGAAAAAGAGTAAATATGAACTGGTGCTTAAGACTGCAGCAGAGACACAGTCCAGTGTTTTTTGACCCTCGTCCAGCAAAAGGTTTCAGCACACGTGTAGCTGTAAGTCTCTGAAGAGACTTGGCAACTCAGTTAACGTAATAATGGTGAAGCATGTTGTGAGCTCTCTTCCAGACTGGGAATTATCTCTGAGGGGTTTATAAAATGCAGTAGAGCCTCACAAAGCAGAGAACAAGTTTTTCAGTTTCTCTCCTCTCCACCCGGATGCACTGGAACTAGGATGTTTTGGCATAAAAAAAGCCAGACATGTTAAAGCAAATGCCAGAGCCCAGCAAAAGTTCAGCAAAGTCAGTTTTGGGGGGTGTGGGCAAGTACAGACAGGGAACTTGTCTCAAGGCCAAGGAAGCCCCAGTACCAGGTGGCAGAAGTCAGGGTGAGCATGGGCAACATGGGACAGGGAGCCCTGTGTCATCTTTCCATGAGGAAAGTAAATCTGGGGGTTAAGTTCTCCTTCTGATGACAACCTTTTTCAAAGACAAACTAATAAACAAACTAAAAGCTCCACAACAAGCATCTTTAAGGCAAGAAAACACAGAAGAACCCCTCACAGAATCCCAAACACACCCAGCCACACAGACACCAGCGTATTTATCCAAAACAATCTCACATAGGATCTCTCTTCAGATCTTGCAGGTCACATGGGAGTGGAGGGTCATCCACGTGCAGATCCACTGCTTTCGCAGCTGTTTTGTTCCACCATCTGCATCTTCCACTTCCCAGCTCCCTCAAAGAGAAGTCTGGGAGTGACTGAAGTACTGAAAATCTCCCTGCCTGCAGACCGCATCGTTTGGAAACGGCCGGGTTGGCTGATCTTCACCCCCTGTATTTGCACCATTTTATGTTTGAAGCTGTGGTTTGATTTCTGGGGAATAATGCACATGCCTCAACTCCCTTCTCATATGTGTCATCCCACTGCTATTCTTTTATTCTTTAAGCTACAGTTTTGGTATTCTTTTAAGTGAACACAATTGCCACTAACGCAGTCTCCAGTTTCTCCTACTCCTACGTCTTCTCCCAGACCATTTGCTGTGCTGTGCCATCATAAATATTTGTGTGGCTACATGGTGAACCAGATCAGGGAACTGATCCAGCTGAAAAACAGCCCCTGGGAAAAAAAAATATGCATTTTTTCCAACATAGTTCCCCACAAGGTCATACAAATGCTTGCTCTGCAATTGTAAGGAGGTTTCTGTAAGGACAGGAGTGACTGACAGAGCGATGGAAGGGGGAACAGTCAGCTCTGCTGGCCTTCATGTGGTGCTGTGGTTTGGCATTTGCTTTCACCAGCATTTGTTCCCAGAAAGCACATAGAAACCCCTGTTCTGGGGAGCAAACAGGCACAAAGCTAGTGAAGGTTCCTCCAAAATGTGCAGGGAAAAGTTCTTTGCGCAGCAGTATGCAATTCTTGCCTTCATTTGAGGCCAAGTCCATAATCTCCAAGACAGTGTCCTCACACCTGAAGAGCTTTCTCCTATCAGTCACAAGGTCTGGGATGCTTTGGAGTCCACTGCTAGCACTTTGGAGGCAAACAGCCTATTTCTCCTTCTCTCACTTTCTCCAGATTTGAGGACTGGCAAGACATAATACTACCTGGTGGCCTATTCCAAAGCCCTCTGCTGTAAACGGTAGGAGAAAAGTCTGGAAGCATTACCCTTTGATTTCCTTTTATCAAAAAGCCTTTTGAAAGCAGCTCATCTCCCCATTTAAGTTTCTAATAAACTAAACTTAAAACTGAAGCCAGAAAGTCCTGACACCAAATTCCCTCAATTTCACTGCTTTTTTGTCTCGTTTTCTTTCTTCCCAACAAAGTGACGGTTCCGCTGTGGATACTTCTCCAGGTATGTGTGATAGTCATCTGTGAAACACTTGGAGACTGCTGTTAAATGCAAGCTCACTGCTGACTAAAGCTGTACAGAACACAAAAACGTCCTTCCCCTGCCTCCTCCACTTCATAAAAAGAGAGTCAAGTAGTACTACTGCTTTCTCCCCACCGGTCTGTGGCAAGAGATAGCGAGGATAGGAAACCAGCCGATCCCATGAGTGGGAGGACTGGCTACAGAGAGAACTCTTCCCATCTTTTATTGTTCCCAGCAAGTGTACAATTAACTGAAATTGTGGCTGCCTTTTCACCAGTTGTCTTAATGTATTCAGACTAAGGATAGTGTCTGAGGGAACATGACGGTTTCCTGAAGAGATCACAAATCAGCAGCCTTCCCTGAAATCACATGCCCATCCCTTACCCTTCCCTAAACCCCAAACACAAAGGCAGTATGTCGCTGTACATCAGCGGGCTTCCTTCATGCACTACAGCAAGCTTGGGGATAGGGCTCTGACACCCACACTGATGGCAGTTTATCCAGTAAGGATGGTGGGGAAATGGTGCTCCAAGCTGACAGGAAGGGATTGATTCTGGCCTTCTCTACTATTTGGGTAGCTCTGATAATATTGGTGAAAGCTGAGCCAGGCTTGGCTATGTAACAAACAGGAGAGCATTTTTAGACATTAAATGGGTTTGAACTCTAGGGGCCTTAGAGAACATAAAACCTGCTGCTGGGCAGGGACCACATGAGGAAGTCAGAGGCTTGTTTTTAACATATCCTTAGGAAAGCTGGCAAGAAGACCTGCCCTGGAATTTTTAACTCCAATTCAACTGCCAATGCCTCAAATTTTATTATGTCTCTACTTCTGGCTGTCATAGTGCGACTCTTGGAGCTGCGATGGTCTCAGGGCATAACCCAGGCAGCATTTGTAAGAACAGCTCCTAGTTTTTATTAAATCGTCTATTTGGGGGGGAGGGGGAACCAGACACATGTTCAGGCACACAAGCCCACCTGCATGTCACCGAAAAGTCAGTGTGCTAAAAAGCATGTCTGAGCTTTTTCTAGCTGTATCTATCTAGTAAAAGATGTGACAAATCCCTCTCCTCAATTCGATGTGCAGCTGGCTGTCTCCCCGGTGAGCCTCCTCTAACCCCATCTCCCTTCTGACAGCACTCCCAGTCTTGTCTGGACCCACAGAGATTTCATACGTTCATTTCCACCTTTCTTCCCTTTCTTCTCACCTTGCCTTAACACCTCCTTAAGGCCTCACTGAGCAGATCTTTTGGCTCCCCCACCCCTATTACACTGAAGATCCTTTGACAGACCTCTGTCAAGTAGGGGCAGTTCCACAAAAATTTTGTCTTCTGCAAGCCAAAGCGACCACCAAGATCCCTGTCCATCCAGAGACACCTTGTCTGACCATTTTGCTGCAGCCATCAGCAGTAAAAATTACCCCAGAAATAAAGCTCCTTTCAACTTTGAACATTTCAGTGATCGGGTTCAATCTGCTGCCTGGCAGTAGCAGAGATGGAGCAGGGCAGGATGCAGCAGGGATGGGAATAAAAGGCTGACCATAGGGTGAAGGAGGAAACGTGTGGGTTTGAGGCCAAGAATGCTATGGGTATTTGTGCCCCGTGGAAAACACCAGTGGGTCAGAAAGGAGCTTTCTTGGTAGCAAGGAAGCAGCCAGCGTACAACAGGCAGTGTTTTTCCCTGTGGTACATAATAACACAGTATTTTGTGAGCTTTGTCTGCAGCTGCAGTGTGGAAAACGCAGGAACATTTTGCAATATTTTTAACATTGTGTCAAAGCGTTCTCCAGTTCCGAGTAAGTGGTTAAAAGGGTCAAGAACAGGTCAGTACCCTGTTGAGTGAGGGGAAAAGAAAGGCAAGGGAAGGAAAATTCTCAGGTCTTTGCCTCAAGGGTCCATCAAGAGAATTGGGGGTGGAGGGAGTACCCCACAACTGAAGTGAACACCAAAGAAAACCCCTTGAAAAAAGGGTGCTAGGGAGGAGGAGTTGCTAGTAATGCTCTGCAGAACAGCAAATAACCCCATTATTTGAGCTTTGCTAGGGGCCACAGTGAGGAGTAGGAATGCCTTAGATAGGATGGAAGGAGAAAAATAATGCCCCAGCCTTCTGCCTAGAGCAGAGCGTATGGACATCTGAGCTACCGATGAATCAACATGAATCAGCCCTATTACACCACAGACCATAACCGTGATGTAAACCGAGGTGATGCAGCAGCTGACTCAGAGACACCTTGCACGTCCAGGGTGAGGCACAGGGCTGGGGACAGGCATGCTGTCAGCCATGCCCAAATAAACTCATAAAACCTTGGCAACAGGCCCAAGGGATTTTGCCCTGTCTCGCTCAAATAACCCATACATATTGTGCCAACCTGTAATGTGCAAAAGCTCACTGGCTTCTTTCAAAAGAGCAAGACCTACTTCAGGATTGATCTGTCTCGCCAGTGAGGTCACTGACAACGAGTGACGCTGCTGCGGCTGCAGCCTGGGTCACTGCACTTAAAGAGGGCTTGGGGATGGTCGTTAGGCTGGCTCTTCTCTGAGGACTGGCTGAAGGCTAGCCGGGGACGTGTGTGAAGACTTGTGCCAGTAGCATCTGCTGCTCGACAGGACATAAACAGAAACCTAAGAGACTGTGCAACAGACTACGCTGAGCTTTTACAAAGCAGCTCTGAGCAAGGGTTCCTGTGCGAACCTCACCATGGACATCCAGCAGCAGAACCACATAAAGCAGCAGACCCCACAGCAAAATGATAACGAACACCTTATATTGCAGTGGCCTCAGTTTCGCAGTCCGGTCTCTCACACAGTGATATGAACAGCTGTACTGGCATGGAGAAGAGGGCCATCTGGCTTGAGATCTCAGCTGGGATCGGGTCTGGCACCAGGGAACTCCCCTTGAGACTACCCTGAGCTGTGCAGGAAATCTTGAGCCTCCACAACACTTCTCTGTAGTGCAGTTTCTCTAAAGTATCCCTCACATGCTGCAGATAATAAATCGCTGTCGGCTCATAAGGAACGCAGCTTAGATGCCTCTCCCTGTGTCATTCACAACGCGTGCTGGCATGCAAGAAATGGAGGCAGAGCTGTCACAAGAAGGTTTGGGAGCATTCCTCCCCCAGACCATCTTACTATGGTGCTTCTTCCTGCCTTTCATGCTTCTACTAATTGCCACCAGGCACCCTCAGGCCCCATGTCTGGCTGCACGCTCTCCAAGTTAGGACAGTCTTCACGAAGCCCCTGTGTGGTTCATGTCCCCCTTGGCCTGGCTCTGGCCATGGCTCTGTATGTAGGTATGCTTCCATCCTTCCTCACCACAAGCCCCTCTCTTCAGTACTGATCAGAGCCAGGAAGAGCTAAAGGTGTTCACGTTAGTAACAGGATGAGGCTCTCAGATCTCCATGTTAAACCCAAACATAAGTGAGGCCTGTAGAAAAGCAGGGATGAGATTCAGGTCACTAAAACCTTCAATGCCTTTAATGCAAACATGCAAAACTGAGCTAGTTGTCTAGACAACCTTTTAACTGTATTAGTGCATCGGAGCAGCACTTCTGGAGTACAACTCATCTCAATTAATTTATATATGTACCTTGGAATGGGATGACTCATGTATTGCAAAGTATTTATTCCTCACCATTGAATCCATCAATGAATCCCATTGCAGATATCAAACAAGTGGAGCGGTATTTGCTTGCACCTATTTCTTAACAGATACCCACTTGGATACATTTACATCAGCTTGGAGCTGATTTATTCCAGTGCCATTTGCATACTTGGAGCTGATTCTTACTTAAACCTAGCAAAACTGTAGAGTTATGTCTCCCACCTATACTTTTGAATATTATCTCATTGGAAAATAGCAGTGGCTGACAGAACTGGAATACCTGGAGAGACAGGCCAGGCGGGTGGGAACTGTGGACTTCAGCACTTTCTTCATTATCTGCACTACTGCAGCTAGAGTGGGAGCTACCATGTCTTTTCCTCCCAGTATTGGGATACTGGGTATGGAGCTGTCTCAATCTCACTGGGGGTTTCACAGAATAACAGAACGTTAGGAGTTGGAAGGGACCTCAAAAGATCATCTGGTCCAAACCCCCTGCCAGAGCAGGATCACCTGGACTAAATCACACAGGAATGCATCCAGGTGGTTTTTGAATGTCTCCAGAGAAGGAGACTCTACAACCTCTCTGGGCAGCCTGTTCAGTGCTCTGTCACACTCACAGTGAAAAAGTTCTTCCTTATGTTCACATAGAACTTCCTATGCTCCAGTTTGCACCCGTTGCCCCCTGTCCTATCACTGGCCCTCACTGAGAAGAGACTAGTTCTGTCCTCCTGACACTCACCCTTTAGGTATTTATAAACATTAAGAAGGTCACCCCTCAGTCTCCTCTTCTCCAAGCTAAAGAGGCCCAGCTCCCTCAGCCTGTCCTCATAAGGAAGGTGTTCCACTCCCTTAATCATCTTGGTGGCCCTGTGCTAGGCTCTTTCAAGTAGTTCCTGTCCTTCTTGAACTGAGGGGCCCAGAACTGGACACAATATTCCAGGTGTGGTCTCACCTGGAAAGGAGCATCACTCTCAACACCAGCATCACAGCAGGGAAGAAGGAAACAGAGGTACATATTCAACAGAGCTGTGCTATCTACTGCCAACACACAATAACCCTGATCCTGAGAGAAGATAGATGGATTTCAGGGATAGTCCTGCACCACAGAAGGCAGGTGAGAGGCATTGGTATGACAGAGAGTCTGACAGTGGTACGGGTACAGGGTTGTCTAGTGTTTCTACATCGGTGTCATACTTTCAGCTTGCACACAGTCTGCAAGTGAGCTGTAACAAATCAAAATACAACAGTCTTTATGCAGTGACACATGTGCAATTCTTACTTTGGACAGAGCAGGAAAGAAAAGTTGCAATAGTGTTGTTCTTACAAGATAAAAATCGGGGGGATGTGATCTGGCTTTTACTGTTTGTACTATTTGAGCAATCCAGACGGTCAGAGGGCCTTCATCTCTGCTGGACAGTCATGATCTTAGCTTTGTATTCGTGCTCCTGACAAAATGTGCATAACCCTGGGACAGAGTCAAAGGACACTTGAAACAAGATTTAAGCTTGAACAGCAGAACCACAGAGTAATTGAGGTTGGAAGGGACCTCTGGAGCTCACTTAGTCCAATCCCCTGCTCCAAGTAGGTCCACCGCCAACACTGTATCAGGTCATTCCATAAGGATTTCCCTCACTCTCAGAGCACTTTCCTGGGACAGAGACTTTGGCAGCCGTGGTGCTTTCGCCAGCTGAAGCCGTTCCTACTTCAACTCCAATCCTGGTTCTTGCAGTGCCCTCCCAGCACAACCATTTATGTAGTCTCCTAAGGAAGTGATTCAGCTGAAATAGAATCTGTACCTCCAATATAATAACTATTTTAATTTTTTTTGAACCTGGAATGGTTTCCCAGTCCAACTTATTCTGCAGTCATACTCACAACTGTGTTAGCATGGTGATGGAAGAGCCAGACAAGGACAAGCAGCCAAGAGGAGGAAGGGAAAGGAGGAGGAAAGAGCAAGGAAAATGCCTGCCCGAGCCAGACTGCAGATTAATGAATCCTGTGCCAAGCCCAACCCTCAGAGAAGCAAGATTCAATTTGTGTTCAAGCCCCTTCACAACTACAATTTCCTCTTCCATACAAGGGGGAGGTGGCTGACTTCAGAGAGCCTGCTGATGAAAGAAGAAAGGCATGAAAGGTATTGCTTATTGACTATTTTCACAGCCACTGAACTTATTGGGAAAACTCTACCAGATGTATAGGAACCAGGTGAATCTGTACTCCTGATGGAAAGGGGAAGGAAGCATAAAGTTGGCCTGAACAGAAGTACAAAAGAAAATAAAATTTTCCAGCTGAAATAGCCAGACTGGCTGAACTACAAAACCTGGGGTGTCTCCACCCAACATCTTGTGGAAAGGCACTGTCTTCAGAATTAGGTCAAGCCTGAACAAAGCTGGAATGAACTCACCTTCCTTGGCTCCAGTTTTCCCATTTTCACAGTATTTCCATATTTGTCAAAAGGATTCAAAATGTTATTCAAAATAACTGGCAAGGAGAGCAACCACTGACCAAAATAATCTGAGCAAATTCCAGAGTGGTACTAGATTGCTACTGATGTGCTGAAAATTCAGACAATTGATCCTTCATTGTGCTACTGCCAACATGCAAAAAAGACCAGATTCACCCCATCTAGCAGTAGGGATTTAATGCAGACATCTGAGTTGGAAGCCAGATCACACTAGTGTCTCTCTGTAGTCCATGACGAGCAACAAGCACCCCTTGGAAGATAATTCATCCCAACATCTAATTTACCATTTCTGTATATGCCCATCAGAGATCTAGTCTGCCCTGCAAGCACTACTCAAACCCTCATGCCCATCACCCACCAGTGAAAGGCTAGACACCCTGCCCCATCACTTTTGAGTCCAGTCTCAGTCTCTCATTTCTACTGGCCAGAGTTCAAAATACAATTTGAAATACAAATACAGGTTGAACTAAAGCTTGTGTTGCTGGAGACTACCTGTACTAAAATCAACCCTATACTGCAGCCTGAGCTTATTTTTAAAACTGCATGATTGACATTGATCTGGCCAGATTTAAGGCTAATTTTCCTAACCAGAATATAATATTTCCATATAGATTTGGCAGAAGCCGAGGTCTCCAACTAGTCCTAACTTTCACCATTACCCTGACTTTAATGTTAAATGAAGACTTCTAGTCCTACCAAATGTGGATGCAGGAATAAGTTCCCAACTCCTAACTGTCAACTTCCCTAATTCATTTTGGTGCACGTACCACGTAAGTAGTAGGGAAAAGCTGCCTTAACACCAAGGAGTGGCTTCAGCTAGAACTCTGTACTAAACCTTTAGCCTCTGCCTACAGTTATATCACTGATTACAGGTTCAAACTGAAGGGTGACTGGGGTAGCCACAGCCCACAGATCAAAGATATCGAGGCTCATAATAGACACAATGCACATGTTGTATACAGACTCACCATACCGGCAGCATTTCTCACAGTTAATACCAAAAGCACAGTTGCCTTCCTTTTCAGAGCACAGTATTTAAAATGATGACCTCCTATGGGAGCTGAGTCACTGAGAACAAGATCTTGCTTCTCCTGAAAATGCTATGAAAGGTTCAGTGGATGGCTGCTAAATTTTGCAGGTTTGCAGTGAAAGTTGATACCGGAGAGCAGAGCAGCAAAATGAGTTAATATGTGCCAGAGATATGAAAGCAATACGAGAGGTTTTGGAAGCTTACCAGAGAGAAGGAAGCAGGTCTACTTATAAATAAGGAAGACATGAAATTAATAATGTCTCAAAAGTGACAGAGATAACTTACAGTAGTATCAAGCCTGTCATCAGTAAGAACACACATCAAAAAGGTTGAAATCTTAGGAACAGAGAAAAACTACGACTCTGTAAAAATTACTGTTTCCTTCCAAAAGTATTAAGAGTAGCTTAATTTTCTAGGACTGATTCTCTAGACAAGGCCTGTATAATTAAGAAAAGGGAAAATGTCCTAATTCTACTTCCCTGCTAAACCCCCATCCGGCAAATTACTGCCTTATTCAGGAAGCCAAACTCACCCTGCTAATTATAAATTCCTCTCCCCCCCAATTAGGTAATGGAAATAATAACAAATGACTTCAGTAACTAATCACAGCTAAACAGCAGGGCTCGTATTGTGGATACCAAGTATTCCACACTGCAAACATACTCACAGAACACGAACAAGGAAAGCGCCGTCTGCCTCCACGAACCCCACAAGCGGAAGAGGTTGCGTTCGCTGAGTGAAAGGCAGCCAATTAAAAAGAAATTATTCTTCAGGAATAACATGAAATGCAATTAATATGTCATCATTCTGAAGTTTCCAGCTCCAGCACGTTACTGGATTTTTAAGATGCTGTACGAGCTGTTTGCTGCCTTTGTACTGTCATATTAAAGGATTTAACAAGTGGGTAGTTACAAGAGATCACAGCAAGACCCACGAGTAGAATATTCCTGTCCAGCTTGCTCTAAATGCATATGAAGTGAAAGACTGGACTGCAAGCAGATTACACTGCTTTTAAACATGTCCCTGAGTGTCATGTACAGTTTGCACAGTGACTTTTCAGCGTCACATGATTATTATGTAGAAACAAGCTAATCTTTGGTGCATGTTAGCTTGAGGCTTTCGAAAGGCACAATCTATTTCCACGTTGCCAATTCTGATTGCAAAGAAAAAAATTAATAAATACTCCAATTAGAAGCACTCCTGAATATGCTGAACATGGTTTGCACTTTGAAATCCAAGTGCTAGCACATTTAGCTTAGAAATTAGAAGATTCTGCTGGCTAATTAGTTGGACTACAGCAGGACAGCAATAAATGGAAGGCAACTTCCATTTTACTCCCTAGCTAGCAGATAATTTGCAATAGATCATGGATAAAGGGACAGAAGAAGGATACTAAAGCTGTGCCTTTGCAGTGTGTTGTGGTTTTGTATGGCTGGGTTCTGGTGGAGAAGGAGGGGCCGCAGAGTGGCTTTTGCCAGGAGCAGCTAGAAGCTCTCTGCAGGCCCCACAGCATAAATACCAGCTGACTCAAGGCTGGACCCACTGTTGACCAAGGCTGAGCTCATCAGCAATGGTCATGGAGACCCTGGGAATCACATTTAGGAGAAAAATACTTGCAAGCAGCCACTTTTTGCCACCAGAGAAGGGAGTGAGAAGGTATAAGAAACTTTGCAGGTACCAAGGTCAGTGAAGAAGGGGGAAGAGGAAGCGCTCCAGAGAGAAAGATTCCCCTGAAACCCATGGAGATCATGGTGGAGCAGGTTGTCCCCCTGCAGCCCATGGATGATGACAGGGAGCAGAGACCCTACCAGTAACCCATGAAGAGACCCCACACTGGAGTGGGTGGAGACATATGGAAGATGCTGTGACCCATTTTGGAGCAAGGTCCTGGCAGGACCAGCCAGGAGAGACCCACATCAGAGCAACTTTTCTGGGGGAGATTGTGACTCTGTGGGGTACCAGGCTGGACCAGACTGAGAGACTGCACCCCATAGAAGTGGCCCACACCAGGGCAGCTGGTGAAGAGCTGAAGTCCTGTGGGAAAGGAGTCACATTGGAGAAGTTCATGGAGGACTGTCTCCCGTGGCTGTGTTGAGTCTGTTTTGCTGTGATAATAATTGTGGAATGATCTCTCCCTGTCCTTATCTCAACTCCTAAGCCTCTCAATATACATTTTCACCCCTGTCCAGCTGAAAAGGGGAGTGATAAAGCAGCTTTGGTGAGCATCTGGCCTCTAGTCAGGCTCAAAGCACCAACAGTGAAGTATTAAAATATTGTATGTTCATAAGTACAGTTACCATCTAAGAACAGGAATCAAGAGGAAGGAATAAAGATCAGTTGCACCTTCTGGTAAGGAGGAATAGCTAGTGGTTCAAACACTCACCTCTGTTTTGTGACACCTGACTCCAATTCCTTGCCATGTCTCAGCGAATCTGCGGGGCACTAGAAGACTCACTGCTTGTCCCAATGCCTTCTCCTGTAAAACGGCAATAGCAGACCACCATTACTCCACAGGCACGGCATAAGGAAGCCTGTCGAGAGAGGTGCTGAGATGTTGTGAGCGTGTGCAGATGTGTAGCAGAGAAGATTTAACAGCTGGTTGCCTTAGGATGCAATGGTCCCACTCCTCCACTGTCCTTCTCCCTCTTTCTTGCCTGTACCCCCATTCCCAAGCACACAACCTCAGCCCCTCTCTTGCGCTCCTTCTGACGCTCTGTCTGTACAATACAACTTGCTAAGCAGCGAAAAGCTGTGCTTTGGTTTTGTGTTGAGGTTATTCTAGTGCTGCCAAGTTGAGTCCAGCCACTGTAGAGTCAGATGAGTCCTAGATACTCTGCAGAAGACAGCCTGAACTATGCAGTCTGAAGAGGGAGGAACAAAGCCGGGGAGAGCAGCGGGATCTCCCTTCTTTAGTACCAGCAATTCCCCAGACTGGGAGATACGACATCTAACTGCCCTTGACTGGTGGGCACCTTAGGGAGCAGTGCACAGGTATGGAGAAAAGCAACAGCTGTTCATCAGAAGGAGTGGTGATCAAGGTCTGATCCAGCACAGACAGCAGAGCTCTGAGACTGTCAGAAACGTCACCACCAGTACCATGGAGCTCGAGCTTGACAGCACTATTGTTTGTTTGGGTTTTTTTACTGAAACTGTAGCAGCCCAAAAATACAGGCAGGGGAGTTTACTGCCAGCTAAGAAGTATACACACACTCTCCCTCTCCCTTAACATAGAACTTACCAGATCTGATACTGTTATTCTGTTTGCTTGCAAATAAAACCCTTCTCCTAATCTGTCTTGCTTTCATAACACATTTCAAGGACAGCCTGAGCATTTGAATAACGGGGTACAAGGTGGCCATCTTCGGCAAGACAAAGTTTTGGGTCTGTGTGGCAGAACATACTGAAGATATTGTTGACTGGATGTCCTTGCATCCAGTGGGGCCCAACAGAATATCCTGGGACATGTTAAGAATTGTTGTCAGCTTTGGTCTAGTGTTCCACCAAATGATAACCACTGCCTTATAATGGATGCATAGCGATTGTGCAAGTCGGCGTGCTTGTCCCCCTTCCAGCATGGTGGAGCAACAGCACGTCCTGATCTCACACCATACTCCTGTGACAGCTAAGGCTGTCGCCATTTGATGTGCAGAGGTTTTCTAAACCTGAAGCACACAGTGCACCTTGCTGTGGGGGCGGGGGGGTGGGAACTGAGGATATACTCCCCATCACCGCTGACTTCGTCCATAAGAGGGCAGTGATAGGCACCTGCAACACATCCCCCATCCCCCTGAGTCTTGGGATATGACCTGAGTAAATACAGTTAAAAGCATGCCAGCTTACTTCTGTAGAAAAGAGTGAGGACGGGCGTGAGCCTTTTGGCATCTCCCCCTGCCCGCTTTGCCAGCCTGAGTGACTGAGCAGGATCCCTCGGGAACCACTGCCAGCACACATATGGAGCACAGCCCCTGCTCGTGACTCTGGCTCTGAGGCCACGTGTCCTAATTGTTCTGCTACCAGGCCCCCATGGGCTGGCACAAATTACATTATTAGTGGCTGGCTATAGCTCTCAGAAGTTGTGATCTGGGTTTATTTAACAGATAAATGCACTGCCTTGGAAAAAAAAATGTGTATACTTTACCTTTCACGATAACTTCCCAGCTGTCTTTATCCCCAGAGGTGGCAGTGAATTACATGGCGTGAAGAAGGAAATCAGATCATAAAACCTGTAAATATTCCTACCCAGTGTGATTAACAGAGGAAAGGAAATGCAACTGCTCATGCCTGCTATATGCGTTTTCCCAGATGCTCAGGAAGCACAGTGATTCTATTTTGTTTTCCCATTTTAAAAAGATAAACAAGAATATCACCTGTCAAGCTTTAGAAGCAGATCAACCAGCCCCTCATTCTCAGGGGAATTCGAGCCCATCAGTGCTCGAAGGGCAGAGAGCGCACCTAGCAATGTGTGCTGCAAAGCTCCCGGTACCCTGCAAGTGCAATAAATAAATGATCATAACAATAAAGCTGTCTTGCTGGTAACTAACGATTTGCCTTGATGTTTAAATTTAGCAAGCACTATTTCCCACTGTACATCGGGTTTGATTCGTCTGGGATAAGGCCAAATCATGAGGCGTTGTTCTGAGGATCCTAACATAATGCTGCAAGGAATGAGACATGAAAACTCAGTAAGGACAATTTAGGGGAATGAAAGAAATATAAATACACTTTCATGGAAAGGAAGCCAACAGAAAGTAAGTGCCTCCATGATATTTCACAGAAGACTTGAGCCAATTTATTAGTTGTTTAAAAACCGTATATAGAAAGGACAATTGGAACCACCCAATTTTAGGCACCTCCCAAGCAAACGAGTCTTACAACTCCCAGCCAACAAGGGGTTCATGCACTGGCTCCTCAGAATTTCCTGCAAATCAGGTGTTTTCAGATGCTTTTTCCAGGGGTCTTGCTCTCTGCTACCCAGAGAAGCAGCCTAGGCTTCCTGGCTGGCTGAACGTGGGGACTGAGGGACAGCATTCAACATCCGAGCGGGCTAAGACATCATGGATGCCTGTCTTAAGTGTCTAATGCTGGGGAAATGTGCCTTCCTCCCCTACCCCATACTGCACCAAGCTGATAGTCTTTATATTATTCACACATTATTTCTCAGATAAAAGATCTGAAATTGACTCAGCTGTTTTTCTTTGGGATTGCATCAGGGTTTGGTTTTGTTTTCTGAATTTACAAGTATCCAGTGCAGAAAACAGCCTAGAAATATGAGAGGCAGGATTAAATACCTCTTTAAAAGGTAGCTATACTTTTTCCTGGCATAGCAGTGCACAGGATCTTAGGTTTTCACTGCCTCCCATCAGGCAGCTTAAGAAACTTCAGATACTTCCCAAAGAAAGGAAGATAAAATGTGATGTCTTTTTTTTTAAAAAAAAAAAAAAGCTAAATGACCTCCATAAATGTGTTTAACTCATTATTTTTCAGAAAGTTTCAGTTTGGTTATAGAACTTATTATAGAAAATGTGTTTTCTGCCCCCTTTAAAAGCTTTGGTTTTGTTGGTTTGTGTAGCACACTGAAAAACCCCAGTGGAAATGAGACAAGGTAGTTTTGTTCTATTGAAGCTGGCTGGTCTGGAGCGTCCCAGGCTCCTGTTCCACTGGGGTTGAACACACATCTAAGCCATGTCTCCCAGCCCATCAAAAATGTCTTGGACTAAAACCCAGAAGCAGATTCCTCTCATCTTTGGAAGTATGTGGAACCAACTGCATACAGTAACATCCAGTTTTGTAGCCTGAACCATCACACACAGGCAGCTAAAGAAACAAAATGTGCTGCCGCAAGATAAACGCAGCCAAAGTGGAAAGAGAAGAAAACCAGAGAGGTCAAAGGGGCCAGGGTGGCCAGCACATCACCCAGGAGCAAGAACAGTGCGAAGTCCCTCCTTCTTCTCCAGCTCTGCAGCTGGGTTAGGTTACTCTTTTAATTTACATGGATACACTTTCTCAAGTCCCATACTCCCCGTGGCCGGCAGGAATACTGGAATCCAGCGAAACGAAACAGATGCTCAGGTAATGGCCTAAGCAGGCAACCATGTAGAGGCACTGAGGGATGCTGTGCTGTTTAGAGCAGGAACAGACGGCAACACAGGACTGATCAGAAACACAAGCCTTTCTATTCCCTCCTGAGCACTACTCAGCTTGGCTGGTTTGTACTTCATTCCTGTCCAAATCAGCTACATTTTCTGGATGTCACCTTTTGCCAGATGTCACCTAAAGCTGGATAGCATCACTCCTGCCCCTTTTACTTGTCACATCCGTTCCCATACTGTCCATTCAGTTTTCACTGATGATCCATAACAATGTCATCTGAAAAAAACACGTTTATTTTGATTTGGTTTTTTTCAACTCTGGACTATTCCTATTCTGCTAATATCTGCTCAAAGGAACAATATTCAGCAAAATGGACTTTATATAGCATGTAGCCAGCAGAAGCTGCTGTGTAATGCTTTTAAAGAGATGGTGCATGTTCCACTGCAGCTAAGATTGTTATGCCTGATCTCAGGTAACTAAAACAAGGGTTTTCACCACTAAGTTGCCATTTATCTATTGTTATTGCAAGAAAGATTATTTCTTTTTAAGGTTTTTTGACCAATACCAGTTTGATAAATATATTATCTGTTATTGCATATAAAAGCTTCTCATTTAGATGTTCTGTGGTTTTAAGCTATTTTCTAGGTCATTCTTTGTATTTGTCTTTTTCAGGACATCCTATTCTTTTCAATGTCTTTTCAGGCTGGATAACAAATGAGTTCCAATATTAGGAATCTCTTTTTCTTAATTCTGTATGTACTATATTGTTTCTAGATGTAAAAGAAAAGGGAAAAAAAAATCCTGAAAGCCCACAGTGGCACTAAACTAAAACTGAAGTAAAAAGCTTTTTTTAAAATGCTTCTCAAACACTGTTTTAAGCTGGAAGCACGACTGCAATGTTTTTCTTGGCATACCTTGTTGCCTTTGAAATACCGACCACTATTCTTGATATGGTCTTGTTTTCCTTCTATTTTATTTGGAAAAGATGTGTTCCTTGGGAAACACATGCTGTGTCCCTTTTCATAGGGTGGTTCTGTCAACTAACAGTGGCATCTCTTCACTGCCAAGTATGCGATGTATATTTTTGTTAAGTGTTTATGAGTGAGGTTGAGATTCTCACAGACCTAAACAAGTGTCACAAGCTTTGACAGCAGATGCAAGATTTAGTGGTAACCCAGAGAAAGTATTACAAATCAAGGGATTTGTCACAAAGGGAGCAAAGTAAGCAGGTCTTAAAGCTGTTAAAATAATGAAAAACCTTACTGAAAACAGCCTTGCTGAATTCAATACTTAAGCACTCCGTTATGAGTTGTTCAGAAAAATTCCAAGACCCAACACTCTGTTCTAACAGAATTCTCCAAAAAGCCATTTCATTGGTCAAAAAGAGGTATAGGAACATGGACAGAAGGATGGAAGGGGAAAAAATGGTTTATAAAGACAGGTACCTTTGATCAGGAGACAATAACAATATGACTCATAAAATAAAACCTTAAAATGCTGTCCCCAAAATTTCCCAGTCTCAGGATTGCTACAAATCGGCATCTGGATTCTTTGGAGGGTCAAACTGTTAAAGTTACAGAGATTTGTCTGTCTGTGCTGAGAAGATCTTACCACTTACAGATGGTTCATGCAATCCATTGGTCAAATACAGCTGTAATGCTTACTTCAAGGCTTTCTAAAACTTATATATGTTCATGGATACTTTCCAAAAGGGGAAAAAAAAAGAAAAAATAGCCCATGTAGGTTGCTTGGAATGAATAGTTACCTTAGTCATCACAGATCCTTTCAGTTGTTGCTACAGCTGAGTGGCTAAAAAAAATTTGAGTATCTCAAAAAGAAGTTCAAAATAAAATCAGTCTACACTGGCAGAATATAAACCTTGTCAGGAAAGCTCCAGAATATTCAGTGGATGTGACAGTCAAACCGTTCACTCAGTTTCTTGGCAGCTCCTGTTCCAATCCACTATTGACACTCTTGCATTATCCTACAGCGTTTGAGCGTGTCCTGAAGGAAAAAATCAAAATAAAAATCAGGAATAATGATGATGTTGGAGTCCATTTGTACCTTCTTGAACTTTCAAATAATTCAGTTCCTCTTTCCTTCCCTCTTTTGCTTGATCCAAGTATAGCACAGACCACTATAACAGAAAATTTTATTCTCAGTTTTACTTTGATTCAGACTTCTCAGACATCCACACCATATGTAAATATTGTGTATTTTCTTGTGTATCAGCCCTGAGTTCAGAGTCTCTTGGAATTTTAAAATATTTACTAGAGAATTGTATCTTCCTATTGTTCACCTCTCAAGCTTAGTTTTCTTTTCCCTTTTGTTCCTTCTTTTTTTTTTCCAAATAAACTAAAATTAATAGTTAATGTTGCTATTTATGAAGAGAACAGATTCCAGGGTTATATGATATGGCAAGAAAACAGAAAAAAAAACCCTTCTTTCTCCTTGCATAAGCCATACATACATTATGTTAAATTTGGTATAGAGAAAGCAAACCTTCCAGGTTCTTGGCAACCTAATTCCATCATTGCTTGTAGATGAAATGAGATGACTGGTGGTTGTAGGAGGGCAGAGAAGAAGAGTGGGGTTTAAATTACATACACTTGGTAATTCATTGCAGAAATTAAGCCTGATAGGTTCAGCTGCTTCATGGACACGGAGACGTTTCAAATGGCCAGCACTGCCCTTGACAGCAGGTGGTGTTTTGGATAAACAGCATCAGGAAGTAGCTAGGAAAAAGCAAAAGAAACACAAAACTGTGTTGGAATTAGATCAAAATGTTTTCCGGGCAGCTCAGCTCCTAAGAGACATTGCAGATTGTTTCAGTTCAAAAGCAATATCCAGCTGGGGAAATATCCCAAAGTCAAGAAACTACACAGCAGTAATACTTGGTCAAAAGGGCTTGCACTACTCTAATCCTCACTTGTATGGTGTATATCAGACACTGCTTAAGCTTTAACAGCCAGATTTGAAGACCCAACGTTAGACTTCAGCCTGAAAAAGCTGGAAAGAATGAAAGAAAGGAGAGGAGGAATGTCCCACACCAACACTCTTCCTAATGTGGGGTCCTCCTGGAAGCACTCTAACCTTGGTCCTGCCATCCCCCTCACCACAAGAGAGCAGAGAATCATCACTGCAAATGTGCATGGACAACATAGAGCTGTTGTGAGACCCACTCCTGAACGGGTGCAGGTGTAAGACCTGTATTCAGTCTGTGGTGTTACTTTCAGTGTACTCAGAAGTTTGGGATCCTTGACATTTATGTGAAAGGTCACCTACAGAGAGAGAGAGAAGACAAGGAAAAACAGACAGCAGCTTCATCATGCAGGTGCAGCAGGGTTATCTATCTCCAAAGAAAAGCTCTGCAGAAAACGGAGTTTTCTCAGTCCATTCTCAGACTTTTGGATAAGTTCCCACTGGAATCAGCCCCAGCACAAAGCTCACTATCTTCTACTTGGAATGTGAGTCACAAATACATACAGAACTGTGCACAGATAATGTAATAACTATTTTAAAAGACACTGGAAATAAAAAGAGCACAGAAGTCGACTTTGGAAAGAATGGGAGAGGGAAAACCATAAGTAGCTGATGACAATCCCATCACTTAATGCATTTCTGGAAGACACTCAACCCTGTGACGTGCATCGTATGAGTACCTAAACAAAACTTACATAACGTTGCATTACATTGACATAGTTTTCTAGGTAGAGGCACTGGCTGTAATTCATATAAACATATCCATGGAAAAATAATATCTCATCCACATGTACAGGATTTACCAAATAAGAAGAAGTACCACAGTGCTTGACAATTATCATAACATTATCATTGGCTATGAAAAAACAATATCCAGTGGGTCTGAACAGCAAATAGCTAACGTGGGTTGATGGGAGTTTGAGTCAATTGTCTTCTGCCTTGCAAGGTAACAATCTTACTCCTTGGATACTACGCAACACAGTTCTGTGGTGCTCTGCACCAGTCTAGGTTTGGTAGCACTCTGTACTTTCATTTTGATGCAACACCAGGACATAGTTCACATTGTCCTAATTCTTACTCTGCTCCATGTAAAGCTGTATCAGCAGCGTTTAAGTCTCAACCTCCCCAGCAGAAACTCCAATTAACATGTAAGCTATGAAGACTATTTTGAAAAGAGTTATGGTGTGGCTCTCAGCCTGCTAAGCAAAAATTCAAAACACTGAAACTGCATGTTAAACATTACAAACCAGAAAGGGGAGGTCACCACCAGCCTGATCTGTAAACATATTTAAGTCTTTTTGCTCTTGACAAGTAAGAACTAAGCATTCGTTTAAAACCAAACCACAGTAATTGTCAGTAAACTTGTACATTTGCACAAATCCTTGGGAAAAAAAAGGCAAAAGTAAGGCCAGCCTGTTGCTGGGAATGTAGAAGCATAGCTCCCACAACATTTCAGGGTCTGCACACTTTAAAAAAAATAGAGTTCTGCATCAGATCCCAGTGAGTTCCACACAAACCCAGTGAGCAGGGGTTAAGCACGCTGCTTCTCTTGTCTTTCTCTTCAAATGATGCAACAACAAGACATGAAACACTTCCAGACAGCTTGATCCAAGAGGATAAAAGGAAGGAACTAAAGAAGCTTTTGCTATTACAATAGACTCATTGTAAAATAATTGTTATTTCCCCAGCCCTTGACTGCTCCTATTCAGTCCAGATACATATGTTACTTCTGGCCCTTGTGCTGCCTCAGCAATCTGCTCACAGATTCTCCCAAGCTCTGTCTCTACTGTGGGAACCAGCAGTGTTTTGCAAATCTCAGGTGTACACATACCTGGCATGTCTTGTCTTGACCTGGGGCGTATCGAGACTCGGGGCCACCTGTTGGCATCCAGCTCACAAGGAAAGGAAAATGCACACATTGCTTCTTTTCATTCTTTTTCCTCCATAAACTCTGTTTTCTGTAAGAAGAAAATGTAGGCAGGCAGAGTGGGAGGGCATCACAATGTGGTCCAGTAGGTGCTCCCATTTAGACCTTTCAAGAAAGCTTAAAAGAAATTGCATAGTAAGGCTCATCTTTTGGAATGGGGATTATCCGTGATTTCACGCTGCTTTAAAGGAATAATCACTCTACAAAGTTACAGCAACGTGGGTTTCATCCACATGCCAATTTTCTGACACTTCAGCCACATCCAGGACTCCCACCTGCCTACCTGTTTTGTACCAGTGCTCACTGGGAAATTCTCCACATTGTCCAGGCTGAGAGCACAGCTTTCTTAGGATGCAGTTACATAGACACTCACATGGCAGTGTCAGCTGTGGTGACCACATACACACACCCAGAAATGAAGAAGACCAGAAAAACTGCACATACACACAGGAAGGGATCTTCTCTGCCATTTGAAGCAAGAATATGCTGACCCTATCTCAAATGTGTATCAACCTAGGACTATGTCAAGCCAAATATTTTGGTTCCAGTCATATAATCAAATTATGGCACCTTAACAAGTTATGGGCTATCTGATTAACCATGCCAGCTATCCAGAGACATGCTGTCAGACTGCACCCAATACAATGTAACATAGGTCACTTAAATATCTTTCATGGAGGCTTAAGCTAAGTCACATCACCTTACAACCACAGTGAAGGCCATCTCCAAAGCCTGAGTGCACTACAAACAGTTTTCTATAGAAAAGCCCCTCACAGACACAAAGAATGGGCATACCTGCCCAAAAGCAAGCTTAGGCTTTTTCCAAAGCCGTGGAAAATTAATCCACGATGAACATCGTTCTTGGAAACCACCTCTTCACTATTTGGGGTGGCAGAGGTAGAGAGACATTCTCTTGGAAAGCCCATATTTTTTGTCTAAATTCACTATTCTGCATTCCATAAAACTAAGAATTATTTTCACTCAAGAATTAACTGTACTTACACTAGAACAAAACACAGTGCTGCTTTACAGAGGAATGTGCTTGGCAAGCTTCACTATCAGCATTATCTCAGCAGCTTCTAATTCTATACCACTGGCTCAAAACATTATCAGCTGTTGTATTTTAGTTGTGCACTAAAAAGTGACCAGATACTTATCACAGTAGCATTTCTACCACACAGTTAGTAAACCACACCACACAATTAGACAGCCTGCTGTTCCTACAGTGCAGCAAAGTCGTTACCCTACAGCCCAAAAAAGCTCTACCACGTGCCTTAACTGTAGGCTATGGTTTACATCAGTGGGGAGGGACAGGGGGGAAACATCATACCCATACAACTCTGAGGGTTGAATTACTGATTTTGCACTAGGGTGGCTGCAATGAGTCAAGTTCCAGTGCAGATGCATTTGGTCAGATTGATCTCGTTCCAGTGTAGACATCTGAAAGCTACATCTCAATCTGGTTTGTGTTGAGCACCCTGTACAGACAATGGGGAGAGACTGACACCTCCAGCGTGATTTCTCTGATTTGCCTTACAAATTCTACACACGTCTATTGAAGGTACTATTTCTCTCACTGACTAAAAGAAAGCCCAGGACACTTGGCTAGTTTATATGTGCTTAAATTTGGGAAGATAGACCCCATGTACAGCATCAAAAAGCTTTACACAGGGAGGGAGAGTTTAGTTTTCTTCTCAGACCAGGGTAAAGTATGTCAGTAAAAGCATTCTCATTTAAGTGTACTGCATCCCACTGGGATTTGAGCTGGGTAGAAGTACATTGCTCTGAAAAAAATACCCTGTGCAAAAAAAAAATCAATGGTAGTTTAAAGTGCCCGTAGCCAGCCTCTGCCACTGGAGAAAGAGGCAAATACCATACCCAGGACTTTCCAAAGCTCAATCTTGAATAATTTATTATTTGAAAGAATTTACGTGACCAGCAGTAATTCAGACAACAAATGTAGCTTAGACACATTAAATTTTCTCCTGCATGTAACAAAAAATGAAGAGGTAATGAACCAAACAACAAACCAACCCACAATCTTTCCCTTTGACAGCTCCCTAGATCCAGCTCCTTTTCCTCACTTTCTCCACATTACTACATTTTTTGTTGGTATCCTCCAGTCTTTTTCTACAAGTACTTTGCCTTGTCACAGTGTCTTTTCCCTTTCATCAAAGTCTGTAAAGACAGGGGATGTAGACAGCTTTCTTTGTGAGCTCAGAGGAAAGGGTGATGTGGTTAAAAAGTAGTAAGCTAGAGTCCACTGTTTTACCTATTACAGCTGAGCTAGTCATTACATCTGGGCTGGTCCTCTAGGAATTTAGTCATGTCTCCACTGCAGTGACAGGATGTGGTCAGAGTTGTCCCTCCTGCGCTGGTGAGTCTCTTGGCAGAGGCTCCCTAAGCTATTGCTACTGCCCATTTTGTGTTTGCAGAGTAGGCTGGCCCTGTCAGCCTCCAGTGAAGAAGCCCCTACCATCACTGCATTGCTGTGACTGTACACAAGGTAGCTGGGGCACAGCTGCCCCGGATCTGGCTACCTGACTCACCATCACACCTCTGGCCGCAGTCTATACATACCCACTTTGTCAGCAAACACTTCTGTAGTGTTCTCAACACTTTCAAGTCCTTGTCTTTACCCACAAAGAACGATCAAGTAATGTTTGCTACCTCTGAGCTGAAAAATTCCTCTGCAGGAAGGTCTAGCTCCTTTCTTCCCCAGCTGTGAAGGGGCTCCTTATTTTGTGAAGAGGTGCCCTGTGTTCCTATGTGAAGTCTCCTTCTTGTTCTCCCACTGTTTGTTGGGTTTTTTCCCCCATCAGGAGTCCTTTGTTGTTCCTCTTCTCATTGAGGCTTGTTATTGCCATCCCTGCCCTGGGATAACCATCTCCCAACTCAGACATCTGGGCCAGATCCAGATCCTACCTCTCCTGATGGGTAGATTCCCTGATAGCATTTTTCTTCCTCCATTACCCCAGCACAGGGACTGGTCTCCACAGAAGCACAAACTAACCAGAGAATCAACAGCCCTTTTGCACTTCCAGCTTTCCGAAGGCCAGTGAGCCTTCAGCTACCCCTTGATTTTTATTTCGTTTGTCAAGAACCCAGAGGAAAGAGGAACTGACAGTCATCCATTACTAAACAGGAAAGCAGATTGTTTCCTGTCTGGTATGGGCTGTTCTCCCTTTGCTCTGCCAACTCCAGATTGCTCCACAAAGGCTGCAATGACCAGCATGTGAGCTAGGTGTTTGCCTCAGACCAATAGGTGTTTGCCTCAGACCTACAGGTGTTTGCCTCAGACCTACAGGTGTTTCAGCTCTCTAACCCTACACCATTCAAAGTTAAGAACAGCTCAAAACACAGTCAGAAGTTGCATTTTTAAAGTGTTAAAACCAATTATTGAACAGCTGACTAGAGAAGAAAAATCCCAGCAAACAGATAAGTTCTGCTGTCATGCTGTGCTCCGTGGCCATTGCCTGCTCCAGGAAACCAAATACCTCATTTTATTCACATTTCTGAGACACTTTCTCCAGCATAACTTAGTATTTTCTTCGCACACAACTTTGTGAAATAATACCTCTCTTTCTTTTCATCCTAGTTGAGTGATTTTTCATACTTAAACTGAAGAGAATGATGGAGTACTCCAGTTATACAGATCCATGGTTGCTATATATGTATTGAATTTAACCAAGACCTGGAACTTCCAAGCAATCTATATTTTCCTCACTGAAAAATAACAAATACAAGAAGCATCAAGATATTCACATCACCACCAAAAAAAAACCCAAACAGATTTGTGACAGGAAGGATAGAATTCACCTTTTCTAGTCCAGGAATTTAAAACTCAGATGCTGAAGTGTAGGGTGGTCATTCTTGGCTCTCTGTGTAGTCAGTGAACACACCGAGTACCTCTTCAAGGTAAGTGACCTTGCCTAAACTTGTGACTATTGTCAGATTTACTGCTCCCTGAAGGTCAAACTCTCTCTTTTAACTGCAAAGAAAGCCTAGGAAGGCCAGTTTAGAGTTGCATGATTAATTTTTAGGCATCTAAAACAGAGTGGGCTTTTATTTGATTTGAAAGCAATTAAATAATTCTAAAGTTTCAAAATTACAAAAAAAAACCCCACCAAAAAACAAAAAAGACAAAAGAGACCAAAACAAACTCACAAATCCAGTTACCTGAGATATGATAACAGAAATCTCAACTTCTACACCTGCAGTGTGTGGCTGAGCAGCTATGAGAAACAACAGTGTGATGATGGCTTGGAGACAACAGCTTCAGTGTCTGGAGCAGCAGACTGCTCCAGGAGGAACCATGAGGGACACAGACTCATTATTTTGGAAAATCACCTTGTCCTATCATAGCAACTTATTCAGGCCTGTGTGATCCTAAATAAAGTTTTCAGAAGCATTGAGGAAATGCCATTCTAGCTAACCAACACAACTGGTTAGATCACAGCCAAAGATACTGCCCTTATTACAAGCCATGAGAGGTGAAATGGTAGGTGTGCCACCAAGCACCTTTGCTCGTTGTTAAATCAGGAGCACACTCCACAGAAGAGGCATTGGTTTTGCTTCCAGAGAAATGCCTTACATGATGATCTTAAGCTGTGGAGAAAGCAATGCAAGCTCCTTACATAAGAGTCTGAAGTGGGAAAAAAGGTCAGAACTCCCTAAACATAGTAGACAATCTGTCCAAAACTCTGCAAAAATAAAATATTTTAGGAACAGAAGGCACATCTCTTCAAAATTATTTTCTTCAAGTGAAGCCACCGAGATGAAAGCTACAACATAGTGTGGGAGCAAAATCATCAGCAAAGTTTACAGCTGGAGATGCCTGAGATGCTTGAGACGAAATGTTCCCAAGAAAATCCAGAAAGGACTGGCAAAGCCAGCTCTCCAATTTTGCTAATGTAATGCTAGCAGCACTTCTATTATTACATAATGGATTTTACAGGTACTCAGCCATTATTTTTCAGGAAGCCTCAGAACTATTTACTGTCTTATGATTGTTCCAAATGTGGGAGAATGTTAATTAAACAACAGGTTTCAGCTACACAGGTCTGATCTCAGTCATGACTGACTAATTACTCAGTGTTATCTGCTAGAATCCAACTGTTAACTTACAGAAAGTTACTGAAGCCAGTTCAAAAATATCCCCATTTTCTCAGCCAATCTAAATATCAGATTTTTTTCCAGAATCATAAAAGTTGATTTAAATTATTTCCCTGGGACTGAAAAACGATGCTGCAAGCAAGCAAAGCATTAAACACAGTTTAACTTCACAGCAGAAGAATTACACTCCAATCAACGTAAGGCTCTTGTGACACTGTAGCCAAGCCAGTCGTGTGTTGCTCCTCTCCAAGATTTCCATTGTTCAGAACTTTTTTCAAACATGCAAGCCATTCCTTTTTGACATATTTCAAGAGCAGTGCCATAATGTATATTCTGCACTATGATTATGTTTAGCCTTTTCTAACGAACCAAGAGGTACAAATTTCTGTTCTAAACTGTGTGTTTTCTCTGGTTATAAGCATAACCCCATCATTTCTGAGGCAGTTGAAGACTGTGAAAGACCACCAGAGCCCATCACCCCAGGTGGGTTCCCATGCAGTCCCGCCTAAATTCTTTTCTGACTCTGCTGTGAATATGAATAATTTTAAAGGAACTTTTTTTTTTATTTAAGAGAGACTTGGAGATTTTCTGCCACGTAAAACATTATCAACAAAATCCAATGCAGCTTCTGAAGGGAAAGTAACTATCATTACCACGTATCCTTTTCCCTTTCCCTCCCTTTCTCCTCTGCTCTCCTCAAACCACCCCAAATCATGCTGTTGCTTTACCTAACTTTTGTGATGAACCAGGGTAATGCTTTGAGTGTGACTGACACACAACACATCCACACAAATTTCTGTCATGCTATTTCCTCCATCCAGATGGATATTTTTGTGGTATCTGGAAGTGGGTTGATGAGCAGTGAGCAGGGTGCAACACACAATTCGATATGAATTTTAGGTGAAGCCCTTTTATTAGGTGAAGTCACACAGATGATATACCTTTATTACTGCAAACGTGGCAAGCTAAAAAACTGCTAATTGGTTACACACACTGTTCACACCACACTGATTGGTTAGTAATTATAACGAGTTTTGATAAACCTATCTTACAGCTAAATATTGTTAGTTTACCTTTAATGCCTAAAAGTATCCGCACACCTGCTGGTTTTGACCATCATATTATGGTTGGTTCTTAACATGTTCCGTTACTCCCAAATACCTTCCCATAATTGCTTCTTGGTTTAGGGTAGCCTGTACCCCTATCAACAAGGCCTCTGTGTTTTGTGAATGTGATTATTAGGATCCTCAGTGCATGAGTAACTTCTCCTTTCTCATGGGAACAGAAGAATATTGTCAGGGCCTAAATCTTGGGAGAAGAGAGCTAGGCCGCCGGCAGGCCTGCCATCTTCCCTGACAGGTTGACAACAAAGTGAATGAACAATGTGAATGACAGTTGACACAAAACTATACCTGTCTTTACTGTTCATGCTGGTCAGTCTGGTAACACTGCTCTGATTACTAAAAACAATTATGTTATATTAAATTACTACCTGTTGCCACATCCTAAAACTTGCATAGTTAGGCATTGATGAGCTGCTACACAAAGCACCTTTGAGCTCTGAAGACTCTTTACTAAAAGCCCTGCAGAACCTCCTCACAGATTTCATATGCAGAAACTAGAGGAAGGTAAGATAAGCTGAGTAAAAGCACTGGGCAGGATTCACATACTAAAACACACACACACACACACACACACACACAGGAAGCTACAAATGCAATATATTTTTTTTCTTTTTAAAAGAAAAACATAGATTTCAGTCCAAGTCTTTGTGGATAGACTCCCTCCACCTTTAGTCAGAGAAAATACTTATTGTAATTTAAAAGTAGCAGCGTCCTTGTTATAATTTCAAGACTAGATAGCAGCTTCTCCGGACAGGACTAGACCACCATGCATGTTGGTGGTTTTCATTAGTCTCAAATCACAATTCTTATTTATTCTCTTTTACCCATTCTTGTAATTTTTGCTTCCTCAAATAATCTTTTGCTTTCTTCTCCCTTCCTGGTGCTCCTTACACTCCTTGATGGAGGTTTTATCCACACACTGGCTCTGCTTCTCACTCTGTAAGTCTTGGGTCCTACTTTTGCCCATGCACCTAGTGATTCTCGTGGCTCCGATGCTCTGGCACTCTGTTCTGTTCCACCTTCTCCCCCTGGGTTTCCTTCCTCTCCTCCCCTCTAATGATTGCTTTCCTTAAATTCCAGTCATTAGAGAAGTCAGGAACAGACCGCGTCACAACCACATGGAAAAGTGTTTCCTCTACTTCCCATTTTAAAATAATCTCTGTTCCAGATGGTTACAAGCATTACCTGGTTGTGAACTGCTAGTGTGCACTTGCTCTAAAATTAGGCACCAGACCGTAATTAAGTTGCAAAACAGAGCGAGACAGCAGAAATTGCCATGTTGGTTGTTACAGCTGCTTGCCACACCTATAATTAGCATTGTCTGACAATTCCCATTCCGTGGTGGCTCTTTTAGTTCTAAATACAATTGCCAGATCTCCATCCCCTTGGATTAAATTTTCCAGCTGGACATCTGCTTTAAGAAAGTATCGGTCAAAATGGTGTAAATATGTGTAAGAATGAATCCAAAGAAAAGGCAGCTTTGCTCACATTTTTCTTATGTTAAAAAATGCAGGTAAACTATTTTTAAAAAAAACCCAAACACACAAAACCCCCTTCGTAACCCTGTATTTGGGGACAGAAGATTGAAGCTTAGCAGGGAATAGCCTGGTGTTAGATAAAACCTTTTTCTCACATATATGGGAGGTGAAAAGATGAGAAGAAGGGTATCCTGGGACAAGAACCCTGGTTAGTGTGAACAGGAAAAAGCTACCTACACAAGGCAGAAGGATAAAAGCCCAGTGGGATGTAATCCCCTTCAGAGAAGGCATCTCACCATTCTCCTGCAGTACCAAACATGACACGGGCAAACGAACCTACTCCCCTCTGGTGAGGGCATGCAGGAAGGGTGGGAATTCATCCAACTAATTTAAAGCCTTCAGATGGCTGACATGGGGCATCAATATCATTGCTATGTTGGTGAAGTTGCTTCTGAGTGTTGAAAATCTAATGAAGTCCGAAGTAAATCTGAGGCTGAAGAAAAGAATTAGATAATGGAGCAGTTACTTGTACTCCCTTGCCTTCATCTCCCCTGCACTCCAATAAATTTCGTCTAGAGTATAACCTTTCGCTGCAGGAGTACATACCATCGGTTTGCAAAGACCCCGTGCCTCCTTCAGAACACACACATGATCTTACTCAGAGAAGCTCTTACCAGAGAAGACTATTAGCTTGTCAGCCTTGCTTCTTTTCTCTGCAGAAGTTGTAAAGTGTGTGGTAAAGTAGATTCATATCTTCCATAAGAGAAAGGATCATTCCACAGCTGAACACTTCTGAGAATAAACAGATTCTATATTTGTCTCTGCCACAGACTTCCACAAAAGGTACTTTATGGACCTGCGTTGTTTCAGGCCTATGTATAACTCCCTAGTACATGGAAAGGAGCAAAAGTGTCTGTGGTTAATAAATTCCTTGATTGTGTTTGGTTTTCAGCCTGCCTGCCGCCTGATGCCCTGAATTTCCACTACCTAGAGCATGCACCAACCAGACTGGGAATGGGAAGTGGCTGAACTGCCATGTCCTGGCTTCCAAACTTGTGGGAAGGAGTCAGAGCCTGCAAATCCTTCAGCCTCATTGCTAGAAACAGCAGCTATACTGAGGTCCAGATACTTCTACGAATAATCAGTTTAATGACAATGGAATAGGGAATGCATTGTTTACTTTTATCTATATGTCTTCAAAAGTCGTAAGTAGAGACAAAGTGCTCTTTTGCATTTTCTGCCTCTGCAACCACCTCTGGTTTCCTCCTTCCCATAAGACTGAACTGCCACTGCACATTGGTCACTCATCTTTTATGCAGTGTCAGGGTCCTAGGTATATCAAGAGGCCTTACTGGTGTTGATGAACCTCACCTGGGGCCTCTTCCACCACCCTGCCCATGGCCCAGGACTGCATTTCAGTTCAGCCCAGAGCCATTGGTCCCTGCACTAGCAATGCCATAGGAATGCCAGCCTCTAGCCCAGCTTCCCAGATGGACTTCAGATCCACACTGCAGCCTTTTTTCCAAACCTGTCTCTGGCCCTGTCTCCTTTTGTTCCCAGATGGACACCCTGGATGGGTTCTGAACCTAGGTCATCATTCCCCAAGTCTGGGGCTCTTGATGAAACCTGTTGTCAGCATCTACTACATTTGGCCCCCATGGGAAAGCAGACTGTCAGCAAGGGCACAGCCTGTGCTGTGGCAAACCATCAGCCCCAAGCTCCCCACCCCACAAAGCCACAAAGGCTAAAGGTGCTATGAAGCACTGCATAGATTTCATTTGGGTTTAGTCTCCATGTAAGAACTGGGTCAAGCTGACAAGAAATCATTCTCCAGAATAGTAGGTTAGGTAGGCACTGCCTGAATCTCGTCTCTCCTGGAGAGAGGGTATATGCCCTTTTAATTCCTGTTTTCCTATTTTTTGTTTCATAAATGCTGTTCACCTTCTACCAGAATCATCTGGTGATTCAACATGCACGAGTGTTGTTGAATGTTCCTCATTCATCTCCCACATACCTCCCCTTTTTGAAGAGTATAAAGTACCACTGAAGCACCTTTTACAAAATGCTTTGGCAGTGCGTCAGATCCCTCCACCCCCAAACACCTTTTGCTTTCAGAAACTGTATCTGAGTCGGACACTGGCACCTATAAAAAGCACTCTCTTGAGTGCCATCTGTCAATGAGTCTTCAGCAAGGCTATAAAACAAGGGCACTGACAAAACACATGCCAAAACACAATGCACGTCAGTTTGAGCATTTACAAAAAATATTCCAGGTTATATAACCAGAGCAGCAGTCCTATATGGTTCCTCAGCCTCTTTTACGTCAGCCTCCTATCAGAGTTGGCATTCAGTGCTGGCTTTGCACCTTTTTCCATCAGCCAGCCTTGACAAAGGTGATATCATCTGCCCCTTTGCCAGTTTTAACACTAGAGGCAAGATGCTGAATGGCCACAGCAAGCGCAAACCATGTGGTGTGATGTAGTTTGAGGTAAGAAGAGATGATGTTTTCCAGGAAAAACGTATCCAAAGCAGACGTAAGCCCTCTGAAGCTACAGCATGAGAGTCTGTGGATTAGGTGATAGGAAAACAGCCTGATAACTAGGATGCTGGATGCTCACCCCAGCTCTGCTACTAACGTGACCTTGAGCTATTTGGAAAGGACACCCTCCACTAGACCAGGTCACCTAAAGCCCCATTCAATCTGGCCTTGAATACTGCCAGGGAGGGGGCAGCCACAGCTTCTCTGGGAAACCTGTGCCAGGGCCTCACCACTCTCAAGAGTGAAGAACTTCTTCCTAGTATCTAATATAAATATCCTTAAACTCATTACCCCTTGTCCTAGCACTCCCTGTAAACAGTCCCTCTCCAGCTTTCCTGTAGGCCCCTTCAGGTACTGGAAGGATGCTCTAAGGTGCCCTCCGAGCCTTCTCTTCTCCAGGCTCAACAACTCCAACTGCTCCAGCCCTATGATCATCTTCATGACCTTCCTCTGGACTCACTCTAATAGGTTTGTGTATCTCTTGTACCGCGGACCCCAGAGCTGGACACAGTACTCCAGGTGGGGACTCGCCAGAGCAGTGTTGTTTTATTTGATTATTTATAGGTTATTTGACAAATCCTGTTACCATGCCCAGCATTTTTTACATAGCATGATCACCTCCAGTGACTAGGCACATTCCTGCTTGTCAAATTTATGTGCATGGCTTGCTGGTGATGGCTGGCTCCTGGAAAGGGAGTTGTGTTCTCCCTTGGCAGCAGCAGCAGTGTTGGCCAACGGGCAGGTACAGGAGGCGGTATCTGAGTATCTGACAGCTGCTGAAATATCTGCTTCCTGTTCTCTCCAGGATAGAGACAGCAGGCTGGATTTTGTTGTGTGTACCACTTCAGTGGAGCTGCAGCACTGCAGCAACTTTCAGCTTGGATATACCTGCTACAGCTGACTGCACCACTACATGCTTGTACAACAGTCTACTGCTGGGGAGGAAGACCTGCCATGTCTCCAACAGCAGGCTTCCCCTGTACCACAAGACTTGTGAGCAAGTGCAGGAGTGCAGGCATCACCTGGCCCTTCACGGGGCAGCTATAGTCCTACGTTCACCTGTGAAACCCTGAAGAAGACACTCCTCAAAGAGATCTGTCAAGTGTGGGGGAAAGAAGAAAACTGTAATCTCGGTGGCAGAGCAGTGTGAGGAGAGGTGGCACTGAAATGGCAGCACATGACAGCAGGCAGCCAAGTATCTGAAACAATCAGCAAATTTGACTAATGATCTCAAGTGCTGAATCCATTTCCAAAAATCCCATGGGAAGGTCTTAAAAATAACATTCCTGCTGAAGACAGTGAGGAAGACATTTCTCTGTCTTTTCTGACTGCACAGAATTAATGGCTTCCTTTTCATACAGATTCTTAATAGTGAATGGGCAAGGGAGGAGTCATGAAGTGGAACAACTGTGAAAACTGTCTCTGCAGAAACATTTATTACCCCTACCATGTTCTCCACTGGTTTCATAAGGAGCCACCACTGGCAGAAGAAACAAATCACTAGGTTGGGGCCTGCAGGTCCAACTAATAATGTTTGTTAGGTGAAACTAGTAATGTTAGCAAATGGATATGATATGCAATGATCTATCATATACGTAGTGAGAAATCTGTCTGCTCCTACATCCAGTAACTCGTGTTTAGGAGTAGAGAGAAGGGATGAAGAGAACTCATGTAGAGCAAAGAAGAAAAAATTAGTTTTAATCTGAGATTTCAGGTATAAAATGGTATAAAATCAACTATTCAGAACAGAACAGACAAGTAATTATTGATCACTCTTCAACTGTATTATTTTGCTTTTACTTCAGAATTTCTCTTTCCTAAAATAGAACTTAAAAAAACCCATCCAGTACATTGTGTATTTAAGGATTAACAGCTTCTCTCATCTCCTGTTTTGTTTAGAGCCTTTTCATAAAAGCATCAACAATAAAGAGACAAAAAGAGAAGATGTAGTGGGAATTCAACCACTAGTCCCAAAATAGAAAAGGAAGAGATAGTCGTCTCATTTCCTGATATGAAAAGTCCCAGGAGGGAAGGCAGCAGGCTTAAAAAAGAAAACCCCTCTTCCTTCCATTTTTCAGATTTTCCCCATTATTTTTTGCAGACCAAAATACAGTGAACATCAAATCATTCTCCCCAACACTTCTGCATTAAACCAGCATATTCTAGTGGAAAACTTCTGTCAAAATGTCACGACCAGCCCTATTCAGCAACTTCTGTTGCCGTGGAGATTTTCTCAAGGTTACAAACAGCCTTAGAAATAGTATTTTTTCAGCCAAACTACTCCTTGCTTACCCAGCAAAGGAGCTGGTCAAATCACCGCTGCTCCCAAGAGCATTCACCTTCGAGGAGGGAGGGGCAGGCCAGCCCGAAGTGGAGGTTGCAACATTTTCCAGGCAGGTTGAGTCATTTTGTGAGCTACTTAGCTCACTTCCAAACAGTTATTCCTGACTTTATTTTTTAATTTATCTTCCTTTTGTAGATAAACATACCTGGGAATCTCTAGGCCCCGAGTAAATGTTTACTAATGTTTTCCTCTAAAGATAGCAGGCCAAACTCCCCATTGCTACGTCTGCATTTTAAGCTATGGCTTAACATTTTCCCCCTGAAAAAAAAAAAAAGTCCTATTTTTTATGCCTTCAGTTTATATGGCCTCTATCTCCACCTATTTTTAGAGAGCAGGGAATGGCAGACAGCAGATAGCTGTTGATACCAGTCAGCACTGGGTGACAACCAGCCTCTACAGATAGCAATTAAACTCTTTTTGTTAGTAGTGCTTCCAGGTTGAACCTTCAAAGTATAGATTGCCTGTCTAGACTTAGATATTAAGTTTCTCAAACAATGACATGGCCTTGTACACATGGATGGACACTCCTCTTTGCTCAAATAACAGTAATGTGCTGCATCACCCCTAACCTGATAAAAACAATAAAGTAGGGTGTTTAAAGCAGTATCACTTAGCAGAGTTACTCTGGGACAATCCTGTTAGACAGCAAGAGCACACTCTAATGCAAGACAGACCCACCTTGTGCTTTCACTCATGAGTAACAGTCCTTCCCACAGCTTCCTTTTTGAACCCAGAGATCCCTTCTTCTATATGGCTCCTCACAGCACAGTCTTCATGAAGCTTCTTGATTACTAGCTCCAAACCCATCTGTTTTCCACCCATCCGAAAACTGTCCTCAGCACTCCTCGCCCCAGTTTCCCCTGGTCACACCCTTTCTGGTCTACAAATTTTCAACAGTACAGTAAATTCTACTCTACAGCAACAGGAAATGGATCCAGGAGTGCGACAGCCATGAGACATTAGGCACTCATCCAGTGCCCTGTTGGTTCAAACGTAATAAACAATTGTTGATGGATTAATTTTGCACTGGTGCCGGATCAAGCACTGCCCATCTTTATGTGGCCACTGTAAAGCCTTGAATAAACACACAAAGCCAAGAGCCACACCAGGAGGAGTTCAGCAGAAATGTAATCCTGTGCCTGTGTCATCTGGCTCAGGTTTACACCGCTGGGTGACCCAGGAGGCAGTACGAGGAACAGTCACAACACCAAGGCCTGAGGGAATTCATGGTCCATATAGGAGTGGGGGTCCTCTCTCTCTGGATTATGGGGCTGTGATTGGGCCTGTGGAAACTGCTGTTCATTGGGGCAACTTCTGCTTTTCTAGCTAACACCACCTTCAGTTTGCTCTCCTCCCAAGGGTGCGGGAAAGGGCCCACACCCCAATAATGCAGGCTAACTGGTTGTACCTTGAAGGTTTGGCATCAGCCCTCTGAAGTAGGGCAGTTTCATCACTCTAATGAGGGGTGGACTGGACCACTCCTTGGTGACAGTATCTGAACGCTTCAGAGCAGATTATTCACAATGATTAACAGAGTCTGTCATTCCACTTGCAAAGCTATTGATAATAGGTTATCATTCCTCAAACATGTCTTTAGGTTGGAGAATTTTTAGTTACCTGTGGCTTTATAGCTTCACCAACCTTTGGCCACACTATGCTTAAGCAATTCAATAAAAATGACTGCTTCAGCAACAACTCAAGATAGGAAGTAGGGAATAATCAGTGTGCTTTCAAGACCTAAGTGGACAGTAGTGGAATAAAATAATCTGCTCACAGAGTGAAACTAGAATGCTCTCATAGTGGCCTTATTGAATGGTTAAATAGTACTTGTGAAAGTCTCCAGTCCCTTTTAAGCAAGGTCAAGGAGACAGTAAAGAGTCCTGAAAAAGGCCTTGTTCTTTCTAGGAAAGATGGGAAATGTGAGACCATAGTTCCATGGTAACAAATTTTTGGCAGAAACATCCTGTCTTGGAGCTCCATCTTCATCTCCAGTCGGCCAAGCAGGTCCTTCACAACTGTACTGTGAAATACCACTCCTGCACCACCACTTCTGAGACCCTGTCATGAGATCCACCAAGAACCCAGTTCAAGTTAAAAACAAAAGTTACTTTTTAACGTGGATTAATTCCTTGATCTGGTTCATTGCTTCTTTGGGGCACACCAAGGGGATAGTTCCTTGCAGTGCAGGGGAAGGAAAGAGTATGTGGAGGTACTAGAAGAAGGAACTCCTTTATCTGGTACTGCCACCAGATGTCTCATGCTGTGGAACCATAGCCTGAGGTCATAATGTCTAAGAGGTCCAACCACTTGAAAAAAGTCTAAGGAACCTGTAAGAAAAAAATTGAGCCACCTTGCTGAACTACTACATGCTACTGTGTACATGTTGCCTGGCAAAGAAGCCTTCAGTTTGTAATGATTTTTGGCAAATGTCTCTTATTAAGACTCTTCCTTTGTAAGGAAAAATTTAAATATATATATATATATATATATAAAGGATACTCTTTACAAATACTTAAGATGACAGAGGAAATGCCAAATAAATTGTGAGAAGAAATCAACAGATACTTAGGAGAAGCTTTGGATGCAATGGAAAAGGGGACCATAAAAATACCCAGGTAAATTTGTTTCAATAAGTAACAACAGCAAAAAGTCACAAAGCAACTAGTTATTCTTCTAGGAAATCATCACAGTCACTAAAATGCTCTTCAACCATAACATGATCTAGGAAAAACAAATAGGTAAATAGCATGCATAGTCCTTCCTTAAATCATCAAACTACTGGGCTGTAGTTCACCATCCTTCAAAACAGTTGCCTAAACCTTTAAATTCAGCTGTATGATCAGCATTAAAAAATGTGAACTGTAACTGCTGTACTCAGCACATGATGACCTCTGCTGTGGGATTTTCTAAGACCAACTTAGGTCATGTGATTAAGGTCAAGGAAAAGAGAAGGGTTTTATCAGCCTATCTCTCTTACATCTTTATTGAAGAAATTAATCTGCTGTTAGCTGTGTGCACCTGTGCTCAAAAAGGGAGCCAATAAAATCAGGAATTCTTCAGCATTTCTCAGTAAAGTGTATCTGCTTATGCAGATCTGTCAGGTTTTGTAAGCCAATAAAAAACAATCAGTGAGATGAAAGTGTAAAAGAATGAGTTTAGTTCTTAACATGTCCTGTGCATTAAAATTTTGAATGTTCCTGCTTGAACTCATCTCCACAGTGTTACCAGAAGTTCACTTTGACAGCTTTCCAACTACTCCCTGTTCAGACAAGGAAGAAAGGTGGCACAGTTATAACAGACCAATTCAGGGATGAGTTGCATTCATACAATTGCTCCAAGGTTTGCCCTCCAAGCTCTCCTATCAGTTGCCATTACCCCATTTCTCAGACTTGGAAGTTCTCGTGCCCACAGGGGACTCCTCAGATGGAGGACTGAGTCCTGCGGGCAGGCTAGTGGAAAATTTATAAACAGTCCTTGAATCAAGGATGAGAAAAAGCCTTCCCAGCAGGGAGATGGCCCCTGTCATCCACAGCCTATCCACGTTCTAACTTCTACACACCAGTGGTCATCAGCCCCATTTTTAAAGGGTGTGCTTAGGTTCCTAGAAAGAGGATCTGGATTCTCATTTAGCTTTGCATCTCCCTCTGGAGAGACCTGCCTTTCCACGTGTTGCCTTGGAGCCACAGGGTCTAACAGCAGGCTGTGAATTCCACCTAGGGATGCAGGACCTTGCAAGGTGTCACTTTAAGGATGTTGAAGACCCCTTGTAGATTTAGCCATCAGTGTCTAACCAGTGCTGGAAGCAAATAACTATTACTTTCAGCTGGCAAAGCTGCAGTAATAAATCCACCTCTTTTTTTTTTTTCTATTAATTGTCTCAGGTAGTTTGCTGCTTACAACTCCCTGTGCTACCTCCAGGCCAGATTTGTTATTTGTTCCCTCTTGATACCAAGGCATTTGCAAGTCATATTCTTCACGGTCATAAACTTCCCTTATGATTAAATTAACAGCATGAAATTCCAATTTGTAGGACTGACAAAACTGGACTTTGGAAACCTACTGGGGTTTTTTTTGTGTTTGTTTGTCCGTGGGACAGGGAGAAAGAAATGCTATAAACATCATCCCACATGGAGTTTTTTCTGTTTCAGTTCATTGACCTTTTCCTCCAGCTTTGTGATTATTGGCTAAAAAAAATTCATTATAAAAACAAAAACTGCCATTCAGAGGAAACTCTGAAGTATTTTGGTTAAGGATATGAATTTTCCTACTGTGTAACCTTCCATGCTGCAGCTAGACAAAAATGAAAGCCCATCCATGCAGTTCAAAAATTAAATAACCTTGCAGAAATAAAATATATTGTTACTGTATATTTGATTAATAGAGAAAATATTTAAGACCTGTGTCTAAAGATGCTGGAGCAAAACATTTAGTGTGTTTTATCCATGTTCAGTAAGCAAACATTTTCCTTCCATTCCAGAAGAGCACCCAGCAATAAGATAAGGAGACCAAGCCATGCTTACAATACAAGCCCGTGTCAAGCTCTACACCTGCTTATGATAAAGACAGCCACATGAAAGGATAAGGGCATCAACTGGCTGATGATAGAGACTTAAGCCTCCTAAATCACATGGCAAAGATAAATTAGAAGTATCTGCCACCTACATCAGATGGTGAAGGAGGCAGGAACACAATGCTCTGGATACCAATTAGTGGCATAATGGAGCCCGTATCTCATGTTCTAGTGTGTCAAATTCCAGCAGTGCCAGTGAGCTCAGAACAGAAGTCACAGCAAGGTCACTGCAATCTGTCAGCAGGACGGCTTCAGCCAAGCACCGCACTCTAATCCCGGCTGCTGAGAAGCCAGTGGAAGAGAAATGCCTGCAGTTAAATTGCGCCTAAAGCAATATCCTCCAAGGGCATCGGGCTGGAAGGGAGACAGTGCTAGACAAGATAATAACATGCAGTTGGTTCTAACTAATAAATGAGCACTTTCTGGTTTGATGCAGGAATGTGCTGAAGTCTGCCTATTCACAGAAACAACAAGGACATCAGCATTACAGGACGCTACAGTACACCTTCAAATCAGGCGCCATCTCCTCCGCTTTCCACTCAGAAGAGCTACCTCCATAGGAAAAGGTGACTATGCCCATGCTCACTCACCCCTTTGGTAGCTCACCCTGACAAGCTAGTCAGTTCAAGATATAGTAACTGTGGCAACAGAGCACTACACAAGCATTAGTGGGTTTATCCTCCCAGTATCAACTGTCAGCCAGAGAAATAGCGTACCTGCTGCACCGTGCGTAAGGCACCACACAAAAACCCTCGCCTTAACTTTTGCTGATGCTGGATGCAACTCCTCAGAGCCTGTCCACATGTTCCAGCCCACCCAGCTACAGCACAGTCACACTCTGCTGTATCATCCCTGCCCCGAGGCTGTGTGTAGCCACAGCGAGCAATGCAGCTGGCAAGAGCAAGAGGGTGAGGAAGACAGTGTCTCTCAACACACTCAGAGTGCCTGAAAGGAAGGACGAAGTTACATGGTTGAGCTGCAGTGCGGTGCACTGTGTTGTTGTTTCACATGTAGATCCAGTCCTCATGTGCATGTTAGAAAAATAAACATCCTTTTTTTTCCGTGTGCATTGTGGAGCTGCCCTAATTTGGTCAAAGTATGTGCAAATATAATAGAGAGAAGGATCCACTCCTAGGGATTAGAAGACACATTAGTTCCATTAGTTCTTTTTGAGGTCCACTGGCTCCTGTTGTTTGCTTGTTCTGCCATTAATCTTCTGTCTGTTGAGAATTATTCTTAGAGGGACTTGTCTGCAGGGAAGAAATTCGGAGTTAAATATATCTTATAATTACTCAAAACAGTTGTTGAAATAAAGGAGGTGTGTAGGCCAGTTAGTAGAAAACACAATAGCAACCGTGGTTATGCTGTGCCCTTTCCAGACTTCTGCAAGCTTCCATTCAGGTAAGGTTTCACATTGCAGCTGGCCAGATCCAACAGCCAGATCTTGCTGCTACTGGAGGTGGGCTGCCTCCTCTGCCATTCCTTTCCCTGCATTCCTGCTCCATCCCTTGCATGGCTTGGCAGCTCAACTGAGCTCATCTGGCTCACTAAATTCTCAACAGAACATTCGCTTTCCTGCATTGAGTTAGGTTTTTTGTGGGTTCTTGCCCACCAAGGGGAAGATGAGTGCCAGAAAAGAAGGGAAGAGTTGTGCAGCTGGTGACAGGAGGAAGAGCAGGAAGAGAGAAACAGAGGGAGAAATGAGAGAAACCAGCTTTTTCACATGACAGCGACCTTAAGATCTAATATGATACAGTGTGAGACTTCACCCTTATATACTAAAATAGAAAAGAAAAAAGCCCCAACAAACAAACCACAGTTTATTTATAATGTATGAGGGGATGCCATCCATTTTTATGATGGAAATGTCTGTCTATCTTGCACTGAAGGAGATCAGGTAATCAACCGACTGGACAGGGACTACAAACTACTGATGCGAACAAGAGATATTTTTTTACAACAGAATTACTGACTGAAGACTAGCAAGTGAAAAATTCTGTCTTCTTCCTCTCCAGAAAGAAACTAAAGTCAGCTAGGCAATAGTCTGGTATGTGACATTCTACAGGCTGCCTGAATAGATAAGTGGTTTGAACACCTGGCAATTTAGATTTGATCAAGATGTAGACACAGTGTTTTAACTCTGTGTATAAATGCTTCTCAGGTGAATTGTCAAATAAATCACCTGCNGCCCTCCATTTGCCAGCTATTTTTAAGTGCATGAATGAAAAAGTGATTCCAGAAATTAGTAGAGAAGAGCAGTATTTACAACCCCAGCAGAACCACTCTACCAACTTAGAGGTACAGCTGTGGTTGCATGGAAAACCTACCCAACAATAAGCCACTGCTTGCCTTTTCTGCCCCCTCATGCCCAAGCCTAACAACCTGGACATTGTGATTAGGATGAAGGAAGAAGAAGGTGGGAAATACATTGGCAAAGGAACAAATTGACATGTGATGCTGCAAATTGGCAAATGATGCTTTCTCCATTAGCTGAAGGAGAGCTTTCAAGATGTAGCACGCTTCTGATGTTTTAATATTGTCCTTTGGAACAGTGTAGTGTTTTTGGCCCTGGTTAGAGGCCAAATACCCACCAAGCCGCTCACTCACTCCCCCCTTCAGCCGAAAAGGGGAGAAAAATATATATTGGGAGGCTTAGGACTCAAGATAAGGACAGAGGGATCACTCTGCAATTAGTGCAATGGGCAAAACAGACGCAGCACAGAATAAAGGAAAGTGATTTATTAGTACTTACTACAACTAATACACCCAGTGAACCGGAACGAGATAAGAAGCGGCCAGGTCTTCAAACACCTTCCCCCCATCCCTCCCTTCTTAGCAAACTTAAAACTCATCACGATTTTACTCCCTTCTTCGCCCCCCAACATGGCGCTGGGAGGGGCAGGGAATGGGCAGTGGGGTTCCGGTGATTCCCAACAAGCTGCTTTTCTTCCCCAGATATTATCACTTCTCCTTCCCCCCACCCCTCGCCTCTTCGCACTCTTGACTTTCATCATAGATTCGCTCCCTTCTTCCCTCCCATTCGCAGTACAGGAGGGGCAGGGAATGGAGAGTGGGGGGTTTCAGTCAGTTCCTCCTGAGCTGTCTTCCATCTTAGCTGGGGGGGGAAAGCATTCTACATACACACACCCTTCCCCTGTGGCACCATGGGGTCCCACCCACGTGAGAGTCATGTCCACGAACTTCTCCAGCGTGAGTCCTCCGTATCGGAGAGTCATCTCCTCACCACAGGCCTCTCAGCAGGA
>VZTU01002292.1:74400-86935 GCA_013400835.1 Zapornia atra | reverse complement strand
GCAAAGTCACAAGTCCCCTGGCAAACCTGCTGAGGTGTGGATCAATCTTCACAGGGCATAGTTGTCTCTGCTCCCCGTCCTCATCCATGGGCTTTGAGGGGACACCCATTTCACCATGGACTCCACCACGAGCTGCAGGGGAAACTTTCTCTTCACATTCTTCATCCCCCCCCCTCCTGCGGGCCTGGCCTTGGCGTCTGTGCAGCTTGTTACATCTTCTCACTCCCGCTCCGGTGGCAAATTGCACCTGCCAGCAGGGTTTTTTCTCCTATATGTGATTCACAGAGGCGCTGTGACCAGCTCTGATGGCTTGGTCTCAAATTTGGCCTTGAATGGACCAGTGTTTTCAAAATATGGGGCTTGCAGAGAGCTGTAACTGTGGCTTGCAAAAGCCACCGAAGCAGCACAGCTACACAAAACTGCAACAAACAGGAATAAAGACAACTACCTCCATCTTCCTGTCCTGAGATGCTGAGTCCTAATCTGTGCTGTTTATATTCTTTGCAATACACATCTTGTAGGACAAAGCCAACCTTTTTTTCCAGGACAGGGTAAAGCCACATACCTCTCCTATCCCTTTGCTGGGTGGACTGGTCTTTGTAGATGCCATGTTTGACATGGATACCTTAGCCCTTGTCCATGCTCCCAAGGTGCCCGTGTACGGCCCATTGGATCACTGGAATTTTTGTCACTAGATTTCCAGCCTCTACCCTCAGTCCCTTTATCTCTTCTCCACACTCATCTTCAGGTCCCCCAACCCTCTGGTCAAACAGCAGAAGCTTGATGTTCAGTGGTCCCCCTGCATGACTGAAGTAGCAGGGTTTGCTCTCTTCAGCTCAGACTGACACCAGGCACCTGCCATGCTTCTGCAGTCAAGCAATTGGTACAAAGACTTTAGTGTTTCTGAGGGCCCACTGTTCTGCTGCTTAAAAGGTAGAGGTGAATGAAAATGAAGAGACTGTTGACAGGTTAGGATAATAGATGCTGAGAAGTTTTATGTCTCCCATTTCAGGACAATAATCCAAAGAGAAAGCCTGTCCAGGCAACTAGTATATGGGAATGGATACCTCAAAGGCTTGTGGGTAGGTGTTAGAAGACAGTACTTCTTTGTAAGAGGACATGTATTCAGTGAATCCATGTGGCACTAACAGCTGATAAAAAAGTCACTGAGATGGCTTATGGCAGCACCTTCATGTGTGGCTCTGATAGTTGCTTTAGATTCGGCAATACGTTCCACGTTAAAGGGGAAAACCCAGGTTATGTACAGAATTAGCACTTAACAAGGTTAGGGCCTGATGCTAGAATCAATCCCAGCAGCTGAGTTTTCCCTCATTAGCAAGGTAGAGCAGCAGAGTGGTCATATTCCTGCCACAATGCAAAGACTAATTGAAAAGTGGGGCAATCGATTGTTAATTTCATAGCTTCTCTAGTTGCTATAAAAGTACAAATTTGTCATAATCCATACATAAGAGATTGCTCATTGTGCCAGCACAGATGACTTCTTATGCCATTGTACCTCCATATGGAATTAAAATCAGCAGCACAGGAAGTCTGAGTAAGCGAGCATGAGAAAACATCAATAGCAGGGATAATGCCATAACATAACAAACACTTATCCACCATGAATAGCTCCCACCAGAGGAAAGATGTAATTTATATCTCTGCTTCAGTCTCAGCTATGAAGACTGACAAATGAAGAAAGACTTCCTTGATTTCTGCTGGAATCACATTCCTGATGAAGCTATTGAATTCACATACTGATCACTTGACAGGTTCTTTAGATCTACTCAGCAATTCATTTGCTACTTAAAAGCTAGCTGATACTGACAAAAATAAATAAGGTTTTGGTGAATAATTTAAGAATCTCTCCTCTAATTTTAGTGAGCACTGTATTCTACTGCTTACCATGGTGGACAGTTATTGGGTGGATGAAAATCTCAGTATAGTAGGAACGTATTTCACAATAAAGTGCCTACCATAAAGTTATTAATAAAGCCCTATTTTTGAGAGGCTAGGCAGATGGGACAAGCAAAGCCTTCTGAAAATAATGGATGACTTCAGAGTGTGACACCAGCTCTACGCAGCTCGCACCGGTATATGGTTACACCAGATAGCTATTTTGCACAGATAGGTCTCATGATAGGTAAGAGTGTGTTACATGACGGAACCACATTGAATGGCATCAGTTTTGGCTCCTTCACTGTTACAGGAAACTGCTCAGCTGACCAGAATTATGTAGTATGTGTAAATCAATCCCTCACACAGGATGTCAACAGAAAACTACTTTCTGGATAGCAAGTATAAATGCACTGATTAGGATGCTAACTTGTAGCCTGTTGGACTGTAAACATCTCCCATGCTTCCAGCATTCATGATCTATCATTTTAATCACCTGCATCAATAGGTAAGCAAGGTAACTCCAAGACAAATTCTAGAAATATGCTTAAAGATGGAGATGTTCAAATCAAGTGCTGGGGACCAGGAATTCTCAGCCCTATTTCCTCTGCAAAGCAAGAGGTCATATGGCAAGTCATTACCGTGCCATTACTGTTACCACCATGCCTCATGAAAAGCAAAGCTAGTTCATTTTCACCAAAAACACAACAGTTGCATTATCTATTACTGAGAATAGCAATTAGGGAGCTATTCTATTCTTTCACCTGATCTCAATTCCAGTCTACTTCTTCCATTATAGGATGATGAGTGCGTTACCAGCAAAGAGACTTTCACACATGTAGTGAGCCAAATATTAGAACATAAACTTCCCTTTCCAAATCAGCCTTTTTCTTTCCTTTTTTTTTTTTTACCCTGAAAGACTAACTGAACCCAATCATTTCAGTGCAAGGATGAAACAGAACAGATCATGTGCTCCAGTGAATGAAACAAAGTAGAAAAAATAGTAGTAGGAAAGAAAAAATAGACTCGTATATGACTAACTAGAGAGAGTCAGAAGAAGCACAGCAGCTATAGAAGAAAATTAAAAATAGTAAAGACTGAAAATGTGGGTTATGAAACAGACTCAGCATGTATGAATGAGTGCTTTGGCTTTCACATTGGAAAAAAGAGAAATCTTCTCATTTCAAGATACAGAATTTTAAGCCAATTGCTAAAAAAATCCCCAACAACCCCAGAGTGTTTATAACAACAATAACTGCCCTTCTCATATGAACAAAAGCACGTCTCCTTCAATTTGCTGATCCTTTTCTTTAGTTGCAGTGCCAGCTTAAACAACTCCCACCTTCTTCCCACAACCAGCAGTTTGATCCTTTTGCTGTCTTCATGAGGGTAGATGTTTGGGAGGTCACCTAAACTCTGCTTTTTTTTTCAGTTAGGTCAGTTTCCCAACTGTACTAACAGCAGACTGGGAGACTTAAGAATTAGAATAAGCTGCCTGAAAGGTAGGGCTCATGCCCAGAAGGTGCATATGACAGCTTAAACAGACTTGCCATCACTTGCTTTAATTCATTGATCAACAAATACATTCTTTTAGCATCAACTAGCTCTGCCTCCAAGAGTAGGTCAGCCGCTCTCCCCATCCCATGTCTCCATTTCCTTTTGACAGACACCAGTGGGGTTTTTCAGCTTTACAATCAACAGGATTATGGAACTCAACGACCTGAAAAATATATTTTGCCTTGGTTTTGCTCGAGTCAGTTCTCATGAACTGCCTGGGCACAGGGATCCACAGGAATCGCTCTGTCTGATACTGGCTCAGCTAATGTATGTGTCCATGGAAGTACAGCCCTGTGGGCCCTAAAGCTGTCCTCCTTAGCTGTAGACATGTAGCCACTTGTTTGTTGTGCCCGTATGCACAGCAGAAATGCAGTGGATTGAAGTAGCAACCCACAAATAAATACCTTGCCTCTCATGTTCACTCCAGTCACCTCCAGTTCATTTGATTCCTTAATGTGATTGCTCAGTCTGACAATAGATACTTGTGGAACCTTATCACTCAGAGTCGCTTGTAATTAACAGGATTCTTGTCAGCAGAGACAATCAGATGATTCAGTCAAGTCAGCCTGTGAACATCCACAAGGGGACATAAGTTTCATGAAGCCAGAGAAGATGACCCACCACTTTTGCCTTTTAATAATGTTCTGATTTCTCTCTCTAAAAAACAGAAAGAGCAAAAGGAAGTACAAAAAAAATCCACTCCTACTGTGTTGATAGAGATGACCATTCATAAGATCTCATCGATCAAGATGGCATATCACAGTACTGACAATTTAGCAAGAGCAAAGCAAGTGCATTGCTGGGAAACAACATAATTCTTCAAGGATGAGAGAGGAGTCAATCCAAAAGCAAAGGGAAGACAGACAGTAAACCCATTCATTCATCTAGCATAGGCAATGGAAATTTGAAAATAGGATGGTAACAAGTTCCTATGATCTAATGAAATAAGCAGTTGACAAGGTGTTGGGTGAGCTGGACAAACAGCCCTGCCAGTGCAAGGCAGGAACTGGACAAAGCACACAGCACTGGCACCCACTCTACTGCCTGACCTAAGCCTGGTCCTGAGCCTGAAGTTTCATACTCAACCTTCATGACAAACCACGAGCTGTGTCCTCCACAGGTGCTGTCAGCCCTTCCCTCCCTGTCCGTTCCTGCCCTGACATCAGCTGTAGCACTCATCCAGCCAGGAGCTCACTCAACAGCTGGACCATCCATGTGAAAACTCATCAATGAATTTTCAGGGGAGGACCATTATTTTCAACAGTGGCATGGTCTTCAGCTCACTGTGGACTGATACCTGAACCTACGGCAGATGTCTGAACACCAAAAATAGCCTACAAGATTTACAGTAGAATTGCAACTCACTGCAAGGAAATAATTTGGGATTTTAAGAAAGACCAACTGCTTCTTTCTGTAACTACATCTGAAAATGGCAGGCTTCCCCTGTCCTAAAACCATGCTGATCAGAAACTCTGGCATACTGCCAGACATCTACTGAATGAATACTCAGTCAGAAGCCCCACTGGGTTAAATATGTGGGCAACCTGATGGCGACTGTGGATTTCAGAGTGGAAATATTTTAGAAAAGGATACTGGAAGGAAAACCAAAAATTGCTCATGCTCAGGACACCCAAAATATCTTTTGATTCCAAAATATCAGATTTAAAACATGAATAACTTTAAACATGTTATTGCAGCTATTCAGCTGCTGAATTCTGGGACCACTCAGGGTTAGCAAGGAGAAATAGCAGCAAACGAGGAGCCAGGGTGTAAATCCCTCTGGACTCTGCCATTGACTTACTGTCTCAGAATTTTTTACCAGAATAAAGCCTGCAAGGTCACTGTGGTGAGGGCCAGGAGGCTTTACTAGAGTCATAAGCCTCTACCTCCTGGAACCTGAAGAAAAATAAATACTGGTGGGTGCCCCGCAACAGGAAGATTTTCCTCCCCTGTGCAGAAGAGCAGAGGTTATCAAACCCCTGTGCTGTGTCACTCTTTATTTTAGCAATAGAGATTACTACTGATCAGCTGTGCAAAACTTAGGCAGTTTTGCAACATCTCCAGGCAGAAATCCATCAAATGAGTTCTAGCACAGACCGGTAACTGTCAACTTCTCCTGAACCTCTATACCTGACAGGCACCACCGCAGGACTCCCTACGCTATTTCCTCCTAAAAGTTAACTAGCCTTTGAGACTCAACAGCTCGAATTCTAGTGGGCAACTGACCATGAAATAAAAAAAAAAATAATAAAATAATAAATCAACTGCAGCAAACACTAGCTGGTTCCCAAAACACAGTGAGAGAGGAGGTGAAAGGAAAGGATTTATCAAGTGCGATAGCAAAACCTGCCTTCAGTTGCCAAGCCAAGAAGGAGGCTGAGGTTCCTGCATCCACTAGCTTAGAAGGCAACAGCTTGCAGATGATATTTCAACTTTAGACAGAAAAATAAATAAATAAATAGATAGATAAATGATGGATAATTATGCTCCACTGGCTCCAACACTGACAACAGTACCAGTAACTTCACGGCAGTACTAGTAATAACATAAATCCTAGATGAAGTGGCTTTGCTGGATTGGGTTCAAAAGCTGAGAAGTACGATACAAGCAAAGGCTCATCCTCTTCCACACTGCAGTGACCTTTCATATATTTGAAGACTGTTAGCATCCTTCCCTTCAGCCTTCTCTTCTCCGAGCTAAATAAACATGCTCCTCTCAATTTTTCATCACAGATTGTGCTTTTGAGACTTTTGATTTATTTTTTTCTTACAGAATTTGACCACAGTTCTAAAAATTAATCTTAGTCTAAGGAAATGTTGCAACTGATACATCACTGTGCTCCACCAATAGAGCAACAGCCTTGAGAGACCTCTAAGTTTGCTGCCAAACAAGCTTTGTAGAAACCAAAACTATCCTGTGGAACAGACCTTCCTGGATTTTGTAAAACCAGCTCCATGATCCGGTGCTGCTGTAGCACCAAGTGAAGGCTTTCTGGGAAAGGACTCTCAGTGGAAGAGAAACAGATACAAGGATCTAAGTGCTTTAAATGTACTGCAAATGAGATGTTCAAAATGTCTTTCAAACCATGAAAATGTGAAGTCAGGAATTCCTAACCTTGAATCTATGACCAAAAGAGACTGGAGAGGTGTTAAAAGAGAAACTAAATAGAAGGCAATAAGGTGGCAAAGTCAGTATATTTGTGCTGAGGCAGGAACTGCTCAGGGACTTTCCTTGTTTACAATGGACAATTTCTCACCATGTTTATTGGTGTCACTAGATCAACCTACTCCATCGCAGGAGGGAAGTACTGATTCCTCAGTAATCTTGCATTACTGAGGAAAATACGTTGCTACTGGTATTTTTGGCTTAATATGTATCACAGAATATGCTGAGTTCAATTAATAGGAATATACATTTGGCTTTGAAGTTGCATATACACAGACCTCCTACCGTAGCTACTTGACTGTCAGACACACCAATTATCTACTTTTATGAACTGAAATAAAATTTTTTAAATACCCAAAACAATAGGAAAAATACAATTGTGTCAGCTGCTGCAAACTACATCTCAATTCAGACATCTTCCAACATGCCTCTGAATCAGGGAATTTATAATTACTTAGACTTCTTTTCTTACACCCTGTTGTCCAGACACATTCATTAAAGCTGCAACATCCTTTAAGTTTGGTAGGAAACAACCAGTATTTTTTCAGAAATCTCAGAGTTTGAAGTATTTAGTCACAGGATAGTGCTGTATTTGAAAGCACCACCAACTTTGAGAGCAGGCTACACTGTGGAGAAGAATTTTATTTACCCAACTATTTGACTGGCTCCTTTTTTTTTTTTTTAGTGAATAAAAATATGCCTTTGGAGGATTCATAGAAACATAAAATCATTTTCCTTATATTTTGTTCATTTGAGCAAAACCTACTTAAGTCAATACTTCTATTTTCAATAAATAGGCTACTGACCTGAACAAGAACATAGCAAATAGCCCTTTCTTAGGGTCATCAGAAGAAAAATTACCCTGCAGCTGTAGGAGGTACCATGGAGATCGCTATTGTTTCAATAAGGCTTCTGATGTTGTCTCACACAACATTCCCATAAGCAAAGATGGGAATAGGCAAGTTACATATTTTATCTGCTGACTGCAAAACAAGTTGGAAAATGGTATGCAAAGACAAATTTTCTATATATTACTATATTCACTATATATATATTACTATATATTACTATATTCAGCATATATCACTATTTTACTATATTACTATTACTGTAAGTAATTTCAAACTCTTAGAGTACCTTACATAGAGTTTCATGTTAGACAGGTGTATTGTTCTTACTCTGTGACTTCATTGCTGTCTTGGCTGATAAGGTTGCAAAGACACCTTTGAAATGGTAACAGGCTGCAAAGCGTAGCAAGCATCACAGTGGAAACAAACAGACTTCAAAATGGCCTAGAAAGAACTCTGCACAGGTAGGATGCAATTCAGAAAAGGTAAATTCAAAATACTACTCTTAGGGAGAATTGATTGCACAAATAGGTAGTGGGTAGAAATTCTGAAAAGCAAAATCTGGGAGTGTAAGAAACCACAGGCAGAACACAAAGCAGTCCACAGCCATGTTATAAAGAACCCCAGAATCATTTCAAGCTCATCCTCGACAGCGTGGATAGTCTTAGGCAGGCACCATTTTTCTTAAAACTGCACACTGACACAGGCTTCTAGACAGACCTGCAAACAGCTCAGCTAATTTAAAAGGGAACAAGAAACTTAAGTCCATTTACTCCTTAAGAATATCAATTACAAACATCAGGCATTATTTCAGGGTTAAGAGAAGCAAACTTACATCTGCCAGCTTGTGCATGAACCACTATCCTCCCTTTTCAGCTCATCACAGAATCACAGAATCGTAGGGGTTGGAAGGGACCTCCAGAGATCATTTGAAATCAGAAATACTCTTTCCATTGATACCATTATTAAGTCTGTAACAGCTATGATTTAAAAAAAAAAAAAACCCTACAGAATATCATTTCCAAGTGCCCTGAGGGAACAGCAGCCACAACAATAACATTAGGAACCTATTACTGAAGATAAAATTAGAATAACTAAGCTTGACACTATACAGGGAAAATGCAGTGTTAAAAGGTATGAGGTAAAATGTTTCCTAACTACCCCGATGTTAAACTTCATTTTGCCCTTGGAATAAGCGATTCATTTTGCCCTTGGAATAAGTTATTAAACACAACTGTGTTTTGTGCAAGTTACACGTTAAATCACTATTCTTGCCCAGTGCAGGTAAGGCCGAGGAGACTTAAGAAGATCACAGATTCACAGAATTGTAAGGGTTGGAAGGGACCTCAGGAGATCATCAAGGCCAATCCCCCTGCCCAAGCAAGTTCCTTAGGACAGATCACACAGGGAGGCGTCCAGGCGGGTCTTGAATATCTCCAGAGAAGGAGACTCCACCACCCCCCTGGGCAGCCTGTCCCAGGGCTCTGTCACCCTCACTGGGAAAAAGTTCTGCCACATGTTGGTGCGGAACTTCCTGTGCTCCAACTTGAGGCCACTGCCCCTTGTCCTGTTTGCACAGACCACTGAGAAGAGGCTGGCCATTTCCCCCTGTGCCCCACACTTGAGATATTTATAAACATTAATCAGATCCCCTCTCAGCTTATTTCTGAGAAGCCAATGCATTGTATTGCGAACTTAAGAACACAGGACCCTCACAGTGCAAATGCCAGACCTTTCCAAGAACACGAGGCTCACATTCGTGCCATAACAGTATAAACAGATACAGTGGGGCAACTGCAGCGTTATCTAGTGTTAAGTACTTGTCCATGTGAAGTCGCTGAAGACCAGCTGTTTAAAAATCATGTACAAATGCCTCCTTTAATTGACCACCAATAGGTGGAGGGCAGTGTTACCTGCATAGATATTTTTTCTTAGTCATTCATACATAAAGGTGTCTAAAAATATCCAAGTAAGCTTTTATATGTCAAGTACTGATATGAAAAATAATGCTTTTCCAGTATTGGCATAGTCTCTTACTCCTGGAAGCAACTGTACTTCAAGGATGATTGTTTTGCTTGTCATACCTGAAGTCTAAATTTCCACAGAGATCAGGATGACAAGGGTAAAGAAGATCTTCACATGAAATTTGTTTCAGAAGTGTTCATTTAAGATAAAACTGAGAAAATGTAATTTAAATACTTGTACCTTATTTCATGGGCAATGAAAGGAGTCAGATTTGAGACAACCTTCCATCTTTCCTGCTCCACTTATTGTAAGTTAAACACACCTTTTATTCTTTCCCCTTAGCATAACTGTCATTGCTGCAGCTTGGAGCATAATCACATCTTTAAATTCCTTATCACAGATCTGAATGATTAAGCATATTTCTGATGGAGGAAGATACCCTCTATCTACCACCTCCTTCAATCGCCATTTGTGACTATGTGTCAGAGGGAAAACAAGCTTCCAGCTTTACATATCCTCCAGTGTCAAAAGGCTAATACTGAAGTGCCTCCAGTTCTTCCTACTGTTAAAAAAAAAGGAACAACAACCAAAAAAACCTGGACAAGAGGATGTGACCATTCAGCATGTTGTCACTTGCCACAAAATTCAGAAACTACATCCAAGCAGCTTCACCAATATCATCCAGTATCTGCTCTGCCAATGATGCTGCTTCATCCCTTGTGGCTGGATTCCACTGCTAGCAGCGAGTGTTGGAAGCTGGCTTGAATCTCTTGGACGTGGCTTCACCTTTCATTTAAGGGGTCTGTGAAAAGTCCCCAAGGTTCTTTGGGGGAGCAGATGAAATAATGGGGTTCTTAAAAACAAAACCCAGGATTTTTTTTTTCCTCGGCCAACACTATGCAAGACTGAAGGATCTAGGCAAAAGGACAGCAAGGTATGGGTTTGGTCCATCAGGTGCACAGGGTATAAACCATGCAGTTCACAGCCCAGCAATAACAGATGACTTTTGTGCCTGGCAAGAGCACTATTTCAGCTGGTTTGAACAACTTCTTAGCCTCCCTCTGCTGTGCCAGCCAAGCTGTTTGAGCAGCCAAGCAACGACCTTGATCAGAGAGCTGATCCATCTTTAAAACAACACAGCAAAATAAATGGTTACTTTTCAGATGGATCCATTCCCAGTCCTGTTGAGTGTACAAGTGCCCAAGCAGATCGGAGAGCGTGAAGGAAGACACATGCCATGGACATGAATGGGAAGCCAGGAGCAGTTGATTAAGTTGAGAGTGGCACTAAAGAAATACAGAGAAAGACACTTAAAGTATAAGACAAGGATAAGAAAGCCTGACACAGCCACACAAATACAGGTACTGTGACCTTGATCCCCATCTCATAACACATTAGATCCAGCAGTAAAGATGACTTAGATGTCATCCATCCAGCAGTTGTTTGCCCATCCTCCGAGTGTGCCACTCAAACTGTTTCTATGTTCAACCAAAAACTGGTTTAACAAAAGCAACTGGAGCAAAAGCAATGCTTGAGAGAAAAGAAAGCCAAAAATGTATGCAAGACCTCAAGAAAAACTCAGGGTGAGAGTATTTTCTAGAGAAACTTTTATCAAAATAGCTTGTAATTCACATTTTCTATTGCATGGTGCAAATCTGTGCAAAGGGACATGTTTTAAACGAGAAGTTCCCAAATATGATCTGGCTCACGTTCTTTTTTATTATGTTGTGTCCATTTAAGAGAAACTAAGGAGCACAGCCAAGCAAAATAAGACAGGCTGCGATGTGCCTTTTCATCATGCCCAGGGAAAGAAAAACAAGCACTGGTACAGATATCTCCAGCATTCAGCCATCCAAACAATTATTTTTCTTTTACCATCCTGTTTGTTTGGGTAGGCATAAAAAGCTGCCCACTTCATAAAACAGAGAGGATCACAGGAAAGCAACTTCAGAGCGCTTATCCCCAGTTACCCCTGGAATACTGTACATGGTTTAAAGCAGATGACATGCTCCATTCGATTAACAACTCACCACCCTGCAAGGCCAGCCCATGTGAGAACAATAGTTCTGATTAACACCAGAAAGAGATCATATGAACAAGGGGGAAAGAAAGCAAAACTACACGAACTCCATACTTAGGTTTGTGAAAAAGCACAAAGGGAAGTTATGTTCACAGCTTTTTTTTCTGAAAGCCAATGAAATTTCAACATCTGGCTTCCCCACTCTGTAAAATCATTTTGTATAATCTAAATTACAACATGAATTGACACCCAAGCTGGCTTAACTACACTTAAACCATGCTTTCTGAAGGACGCTACAGTGGTCCCATAGCTCAGACGTCACGCTACCACTGTGTTCTTGCAGGACTTGGATCTAGTCCCCGTGAGACAGCCCTGAGATCCCTTGCATTGTACACAGTTCTGTAGTTCCTTGAAAACAATGAGAGAACTGTGAATTTCGGAAAGAAATTAAGCCACAAAAAGCTTCTGCTAAATACAGAGTATTGCCAACCACTTGAATTCTGTGCTGAAGCACTAGAAAATGCATTACAGGACAAGCTTCTTTTGCCAGAGATAACGAATGGCTCGTTCTTACCTCGAAATCCTGTGAACTAGAAGACAGCTTCTTTAATACCTACTAGATGTTACTCTTCTTACATCAAGTAAGGCAAATTTCTTTCCTTTGATGAAGTCTCTTACTAGTCACACAGGGTGTATGCACCACACAGGGTGTATGCATCTCACAGGGTGTCTGATAAAGAAACTAATATGTATTTTTAAAAAACTCTGCCATGTTTTCTGTGATGTCTAAATAGCATTTAAAATGTTTATGCTTGTGCCTAACTCTGCCATGTTTTCTGTGATGTCTAAATAGCATTTAAAATGTTTATGCTTGTGCCTAAGCACTGTCCCGAAGCCCCACTAAAATCAAGCACAGGACACTTACATACAAACTTAATAACTCTCAGGTAATGTAATCTGAGATTGATAGGTATTATCAAGATGGTTATCACAACTGCAAACAGTAGCATGGGTACGATTTGAAAGCCATTCCAGAAATAAAAACATTGATGGCAACTATTTGAAATTAAGGGGGGGGGGGGGG